>CABFVX010009598.1:0-17672 GCA_902151425.1 Timema shepardi
CTCAGTGGTAAGAGCAGTGGCGTACTAATCCGAAGGTCCCGGGTTCGATTCCCGTGTCCAGGTGTCATTTTTCAATTTTCAGAATACAACGATGATGCCGTGTACTTGCTCACCGTCATCGACGTGTTTAGCAAGATGTCCTGAGCGAGGACGCTTTCCTTCAAGACTGGGAGTGTTGTGAGGAACGCCTTTCAGGACATTTTAAACAAAGTTATCGTAAACCTCTAAGTTTACAGACAGACCAGAGGGATACAGAGTTCGCGTCACGTCTAGTCCATCAATTACTCAAATAAGATAACGTGTACCTACACCACACACAATCCTGGCGCGAATGCAAGCATTATGGAACGATTCAATAGAACTCTAAACAGGTGTATCTTACGTTACTTTACCAAAAATAACGCGTATCGCTATGTGGACGTCCTCCAGCACCTCGTCGACACTTATAACGGTGCAAAACATTCCAGTATAAGAGGGCGTCTAAAGCAGTTTCAGAAACCAACGTTATTCAAGTCATAAATAATCTGCAAGCGTTGCCCAAACTCACGTAGTAACCAAAACTCACTGTCAGTGACAAGGTGCTTATTAGCAAATCCAAAATGTTGTTTGAAAAGGTCTACAAGTGCAATTGGAGTAAATAAATTTTTAAAGTCTGCAGTGTCGTGTTGCGACAACCCACCGTTTACAGGTTGACCGATTTTGATATTTTGATAGCGAGGAGGTGGAAAGGACGTTTGACGAACCCGAATTGCAACACGTACGTCTTCCCGATCATTTAGAGTTGATAAAATACTACATGCTAAAGGTAACGGCACCAGAAATAAAGTGTTTGTGCTGTGGAAGGGTTACCCCGCCAAGTTTAATTCTTGTTTTCCTCCCAGTTACTTCAGTGACCTACCATGAAATATCAGTTTTACATCACTTTGCTGAGTGACAGCCCTATTGCATATTTCCCGAAAAATACCCTCGTGGATTTCACCACTCAACTAACGTATCGTCTTACACTTGATGGACAGTGGGAAGTCGCTCTTGCCAAATTCCAACATCCATGTTCGTTCAGCATCGTACCTGAGTGCCAAAATAATATATGGTGCAACTGTGTGGACGCTATCGGCGTAGAACAAATATCCAAGGATTGCATCCCGCCTGTAAATCACAACACTATACATGACTTGATAAAAGCCCTAAGCGATGTAGAGGTGTTTAAAGTGAATTCCGGAGTTTTATTCAAGTATGCACTCCCTAACAATAAAGTAGACATTAACACAACTTCTCCAAATATACAGCTGTTTACTTTATCTAGTCAACTAAGTCTACAGCTCTGTTTCAAACCTAAAACTAATCTTATCAAAGTCCGAAAATTGCCTTACGCCACCAACATTCTGCCATGGTTACCCTCACAAATGTACATCTACACGGATATTGTTGATCCTCAGCCCGGGGGTGACATTGTGGCACAACTTTTACGTATTGTGGGTATCAACAACACGAACTATCTCTACGGCATACATAAGACAGTTAGCTATGATCCATTGCACTACATGCCCGTACTTAGAAGGGAAGTCGAAAACTTGCAAATAAATATAAGAACAGACACTGGTTAACCTGTGCCATTCGAGTTTGGAAAATTGTGCGTGAAACTTATTTTATGAGGCTGCTCAACATGAAGTTTCCCTACCAAATATACTAAATAAACAAGCCTGCAACAGGAATATCTTCGGTCTACCACGGTGTTATTTATCAACGCGCGCATAGAATAAGAACTTTTTCAGCGTCTTGTTCAATAGTGTCATGCCGTTGCTGAGAATTGGTGTTAAAACCATTGAAAAACAGGCACTTCATACGGTATTAACGTGCTCTCCGACGTCACCAACTAGCGTCATCCTTTCAAAGAGGCCCTTCGCTAACGTGTCGGCGAGGCTGTAAAAAACCTGAAAAACAAGGTGGAGCAGAAGATCGACACACTGACGTCCGACTCAGGCTATAGAGGGCGTCGTAAGAAACACAGATCTCAGTCTTCCGTCACTACCTGACGTAAAAAGGTCACCAAGAAGAAGAAAAAGTTAAAGATTTTTGAGTTGAAATGTCTTTTATACTCCCCCAGCCCTGGGGGTGTGCCGGCAGTGAACTCAAGCTCTTTTCCGTCCCACTGACACAAACCAGTCTCGAAAGTGGCCAATGGTCAAGTACAAACCTTTCTCTTCCCTCACCAATGATTCACCCATCGAATTTACCGTTAACGGTCAAGGCGAGTTCTATATCGATCTTTCACAGACGATGCCCTATCTCAGGGCGGCTATCATAAAATCCGACGGTGGTGCTTTCGTCGAGGTGGATCAAATCGCTCCCGTCAACAACTGGTTGCATACACTATTCACATAGGTGGATGTGTTTTTAAACCAAAATCTTGTCTCACCGCCCAGCAACACGTATGCTTATCGATCGAACATTGAGACGTCCCTAAAATAAAACACGTTTGATTTGTGGTATGTGGTTCGCAGACAGCCCCGGAACTTTCGAAGCGGCTATCGCCAACATCAAAATATTTGATGCTAATTGCAAAAAGTACGACGGGGTATCCTTTGGGTCATCCACAAGGAAATGTGTTTATCCAAGAGAAATCCCTTTTGAAATGAACCTAACTATGAGTCAAGTTAGTCTGTTCTAGAGATGAGATTAGTCTTATGGCTGTCCCTGGAATCTCATACTTTAAGGTTCACATCGTTGAAGCCTGTGTTCTAGTGCGATGTGTCAAAGTAGCACCTTCTCTACTTTTAACATATGCCAAAGCATTGCACATTAGTCTCGTAAACTACCCCTTTACCCCTTTGGAAGTTAAAACACTCACTATTCCTACGGGCGTGCAAGAGAAATCACTGGACCAAATATTCAAGGGACCCATACTATTAATCGTGGAATTCGTATCCAATGCTGAGTTCAATTGAGACACCACCAAAAATCCATTTAATTTTCAAACTTACGCTATGAACCATTTCTCGTTGTACGGGGACGGGGAACAAATGCCGTCAAAACCGTTACAACCCGATTCTTAGAACAGCAACTGTGTCATGTCCTACCACACACTATTTTCAGAAATGGGTATCCCACGGGAATCCTTCCCTGAGGGATATTATCTCATGGCTTTCGATCTCACACCTAATCTGTCCGTTCACATGACATCGCATTTTAATTTGACGAGGTTGTTCTCTAAGCATCGAAGTGAGCTTCTTCAGGGTAATCACTGACACCGTCAACTTTATCCTATACGGCGAGTTTGCCAACGTCATTACCATCGATGAAGACAGAAACGTCTTGACTGATTTTGGGAGTTAATATAAGCGACTTATCGCCCATTACCCCCGTCATTTAAATCATGGACGTTATTGTAGATTTTCAGAGCTTCATCAACGACAGCAAAGAGTTTGTCGTCAATGAACTGAGTGTTTTATCTGTATGCGGTACATTACTTCAACATTGCGTATTAAAGCCCCCCTTATGGCATCGAGGAACTTTCCACTGCTGCTAAAAAGCAAGACAACTATATCGTTAACAAACCACATGTCATTCCCTGGAATAGCGGTGATGTGGATTACAGCCTGCTCGAATCCCTCATCTTCCGTGCCACACTACCTGCATAAACCATCTACGTCAAGGGGCAGAAAAGAAAATGTTTCTAGCCAAATATCCAAATACACGCCTATGCCAGTCGTGGATCTGTACGACACTGCAGTGATGCCAACTCCTACAGAATGTTCCCCCTAGGACTAACTTGAAATCCCCCTAGATGTCGATTAAAAACCCCTAAAGTTTTCATTGTACACCTTGTTTGAGAGGTAATTTCAAATATAAATTTAAAATACATTCAAGTAGTATAAAATAGCTGTTGTATTTATGTGGGTGCATTTTACACATTTACATACATTAATTTATGAACTAATAATATTAATGATAATAACCTTGAAATAAAACTATTTTTATTTTTTATTTCTTAACTTTTCTTTGCATACTTTTTTTTCTTCTCCATCATTTTCTTTTAATACATTATTTTTAGCTTTTTATTATTTTCTTTTGTTAACTTTTCTAATCTTTTCTTTTAAAGTTAAACGAGAAATAATTTAAATTAAAAACAAATTGCTTCAATGTATCGTTTTTGGTCCCCTAAACATAATGTTGACTTAATACTTTAAATATCATCGGGATATATATTTAATATTTCGTCGAAGGTATTGGCCTGGCTATTTTTTGAAATCGTACATGCTAACGTTAAATGACTTGATCATGCGGTTAGAAGGTACAAATTTTACGCATGAACCGCCGTCTTTTTGCAAAGTGAACCTCACCATCATTATGCTTTGCAGCACTTCGAGAGATAGTTTATTCCGTCATTTATTTTTAATTACGTTATAAGTCGGAAAAGCACGTTCGACACTTGCGTTTGAAATTGGAAGTGTGAGAAGAGCCATTGAAAATTTGGCGATATTTTCAAAACGTTTGTGTCGAGCAGGATCACAATCTTCGAAAACTTCTGAATAAAATTCAACAGAATTATTTAAATTTGACCACGATTTGTTTTGCAATTGATTCCACTCTGGCTCTATGTAATGCCTATCGCCGTACAAATGATATCGATGGAATTTTGTCGAAACGTTAGTTAAACTTGGCTTAACTTGCGATAACGCGATTTTAGGATGAAGATTGGCCATCATTCTTAGAACTGATAAATTATCTGGCAATCTTTTTTTAATTTCTTTAGCCAAAGTACACAAGAATTTCTTGCACCTCTCTTTGACTTCCAACAAGTCTTTCACGTCAATATTTTCTGCGATGGACTGAAACTCGTATCCAAAATACATAGCTGAAGTATGCATTAAATGCGATTTAAAATCGAAAACCGCTAATTCGCTATCCGCTAATTTTTGAAAACTTGATGGCACAAGTTTTTTAAGTACGCTTTTAAATACCAAAAATAGGTCTTGGAGCAACTTAGTAGGTTCCACGTGGTCGCTTTGGAACATTAAATTCAACTTAGTGATACTTTTCAGTTCATATTTTAAGAAAACCAAAAAAGCTTTGAACGGTAATCTTTTCATAATATCATACGACTGTTCAGCCATATAACATTTATCTTCCGATTTAGCTATTGAAAATAGCAGTTGTAATTCTTCCCACTGATCGAGTATTGTATCAATAGCCTAGGATCGTGCAAGCCAACGAGTTTCACTAAGACCTAGAATTTTTTGTGTGTGTTTCCTTGCCACTTATAGTTTCGTACAGCGTCCGATATTTTTCTATACGTCTAGAGCTGTAGGAAAACCAATTATGCGCTTCTCGCACTAAAAATTCCAATTGACGGGGCAATGCCTCCAATGCTTTTTCGGCGCACAAATGAAGTGAGTGACAAACACACTTAACGACGATTACGTCCTCTATTTCTTGTCTGAATAAAGCAGAGACTGAAATTATGTTTCCCAACCATGACACTCGCTCCATCGACGCCAATCCCAACCATATTTGGAACGCTCGAACCATCTTCTTCTATTTCAACTTTAATGGCGCCGTGCACACTTTTTGCATCAGCATAGATTATTTTAATTAATCTGTAGAAAGACGTAACCACTTGCCCTTTTTTGACAGAAAAAAAATCGCAACATGATGCAAAGTACTTTTTGCGTAGAAAGATCCGTTCTCTCGTCGATTATAATCGGGTACGGACTATCGCCAATTTCTTCTATTAGTTCTTGAAGCATACAAGGACGGAGCACATTTTTAATTAGCATCGAACATTTTGTGCGATGAGGTTTTAGGTTTGAAATCGCCCGGGAAGAAGTGTCTAACTGCGCCAGTATCTCGACCATATGATTTACATTTTGTAATGAACTGTGCTCTGCAATAAATGCAGCGATTTTCAATTCGGCTATTTTCGTGTTCTCTGTCAAACCTGGTCTGAATATTGAAGTTAAAGGTTTGCAGGTCTTCACAGATTTGTTTGATGGAACAGCCTTTTTATGCTTCTTGGTATTTGCGTGATTCAAGAGATCCTTTTTGTGCGCTTTTAATGACACGTGACAATACTTGCGGGTTGCGAAACACGCATCAGTTGGATCAGATGCTAACCAACCTGTAATACAAATATCAATATTTAATGATAGATCATAATATTTTCAATACAAATTAAAACACACTGGCAAGCATAAGAATATTTTCAAATTTGATAGTAACACCACCACAATTAAATAAATACTAAAATGTTGATGAAGAATAACTTTCAACTCCACTGACATGTGAAACTTTACAAGAGGCAACATAAAACGTAATGCATTAACCTCTTAACGCCGTATGTAACATTTTTGTTACATACTATAAATATATATTTTTAAACGCAAAAAGTATCAATTTTTTACTAATGACGGTTTTATTATATTCGTTACATTCCTCAAAAACAATAATTGGCTCGTGCTGCGATCTGCATTGATATTTAATATATAGAAAAAAATATTTTTCAGGCGTTGGTATAGCGTTTCTAGTAAACCTAACTAGATCAACTTTATGAAGCTATATTCAATACTAAAAAGGTCAAAGATAAATTTAAAATATATATAATTTTGTTTTGTGTTCTTTTATTAATATATAGTGATTATTAAAAAAAATGTTAATTTGATTGAATAAATGGAAATTAGTGTTTGTATCATTTTTGTAACATTAGTCCAAAATAGAACTGCCAATTAAATGAGGTTATGTTTATTTATTTTGGGATGTTTTTCTCAAACTTTATTTCATATGAACTTTACAAAGTTATGTATTATGTACTGTTGAAAAATGATATAATTGATAATGTAAACAAATTTATAACCCAAAAACTAAAATTATTTTCTTTTTAACTTGGTTTTTCACTTTCAATATAGATTATGCGTGTTTACATTTCCTTATTTTTTTTGCCCAAACAGAGCATAATAACTTTGAAAAATAACATTCAGTATCTATAATTTTATATATTTACGAATTGAATTTCGGCTAGATCAATTCGTTCGATCGTCGAAATTGTGTGTGCGATAATATATTTTATGTATTCGAAATACATATTCCTGCGAAGAATCTCTCATTCGCAATAAATATTTCTTATAAACTAAACGTTAAATTTAAGGATCACTTTTATTTTTGCTCAATTATTATCGATTGCTTTGATGATTGAATATAGACACGCACACCATAAGAAGCGCGCTGAAAACATACAGGTGTTTTCCCTGCTGATCAACCACTCGTAAGAATAGCATAACCTGCCGCCCTCGCCAACAACACAGATTAGCGCACCAAGCCTGAGACGCATTGGTCCCCATCTACATCGACAAGAACGGCGTGGAGGACTACGTTGACAGTTGAGGTTTTGCCCCCGTATAAAGTCACTTATGTAATATTTATATCTCATGTACTAGCTACATGTATATCTCATGTACTAGCTACATTTATATCTCATGTACTAGCTACATGTATATCTCATGTACTAGCTACATTTATATCTCATGTACTAGCTAATGGTCTCCCTCCAATTAAGTGTAAATTGTTCTGCATTGTATTATCAAGGAGTTGAGAAAGTAACATTGACTTGCCTGTTCAAACAAAGAAAGTTGACGGTGTGTGATGAAACAGTTGGATTATCCTTACTATAGTTCCCTCCACCACACCTTACTATAGCTCCTTCTATCACACCTTACTATAGCTCCTTCTATCACACCTTACTATAGCTCCTTCTATCACACCTTACTATAGCTCCTTCTATCACACCTTACTATAGCTCCCTCCACCACACCTTACTAACCACACCTTACTATAGCTCCCTCCACCACACCTTACTATAGCTCCCTCCACCACACCTTACTCTAGCTCCCTCTATCACACCTTACTATAGTTCCCCCCACCACACCTTACTATAGCTCCCTCCACCACACCTTACTAACCACACCTTACTCTATCTCCCTCCACCACACCTTACTCTATCTCCCTCCACCACACCTTACTATAGCTCCCTCCACCACACCTTACTCTAGCTCCCTCCACCACACCTTACTCTATCTCCCTCCACCACACCTTACTCTAGCTCCCTCCACCACACCTTACTATAGCTCCCTCCACCACACCTTACTATAGCTCCCTCCACCACACCTTACTATAGTTCCCTCCACCACACCTTACTAACCACACCTTACTATAGCTCCCTCCACCACACCTTACTATAGCTCCCTCCACCACACCTTACTATAGCTCCCTCCACCACACCTTACTATAGCTCCCTCCACCACACCTTACTATAGCTCCCTCCACCACACCTTACTATAGCTCCCTCCACCACACCTTACTATAGCTCCCTCCACCACACCTTACTATAGCTCCCTCCACCACACCTTACTATAGCTCCCTCCACCACACCTTACTATAGCTCCCTCCACCACACCTTACTATAGCTCCCTCCACCACACCTTACTATAGCTCCCTCCACCACACCTTACTATAGCTCCCTCCACCACACCTTACTATAGCTCCCTCCACCACACCTTACTATAGCTCCCTCCACCACACCTTACTATAGCTCCCTCCACCACACCTTACTATAGCTCCCTCCACCACACCTTACTATAGCTCCCTCCACCACACCTTACTATAGCTCCCTCCACCACACCTTACTATAGCTCCCTCCACCACACCTTACTATAGCTCCCTCCACCACACCTTACTATAGCTCCCTCCACCACACCTTACTATAGCTCCCTCCACCACACCTTACTATAGCTCCCTCCACCACACCTTACTATAGCTCCCTCCACCACACCTTACTATAGCTCCCTCCACCACACCTTACTATAGCTCCCTCCACCACACCTTACTATAGCTCCCTCCACCACACCTTACTATAGCTCCCTCCACCACACCTTACTATAGCTCCCTCCACCACACCTTACTATAGCTCCCTCCACCACACCTTACTATAGCTCCCTCCACCACACCTTACTATAGCTCCCTCCACCACACCTTACTATAGCTCCCTCCACCTGAGTGTCGTCACAAAGAGACGTTGCCATTGTTACTGATATAAAACTGCTACTGTAATTAGTGTTTATTATTGTTACTCGTCTCGAACAACTCCACAGCCTCGTGCATACAAGTGAAACAGCCATTTGTCTGGTTCGCACTAAATAAACATTTTAAACATTTTAAAAATTCAAAAAATCCATAAAATACATAGTAATTTGTCGATGTCAAATAAAATCTGATGTTTATTAAATATTGTAAAATATATTGTTAAACATAAAATGAAAGTCGTGAAACCACCACGTTTTGGAAGATTGATGTCTTGTAAAATATAATAATCGTAAAACTTGTGCCCGGGTATCGGGAAACTTTATCACTAATCAATCTTATTATAAAATGTGTCCTTGTCGTACAGAATCTCCGATATCGACAAGTAGGTGTTGAACGCTTCGTGGGAGGCAGTGCATTATCTAACACACACACACACACACATAGGCTACATCACCCACCATCACACACACCTCACACCTCACTGTAAGTGCTGCTCATGGATATAGAGACTAACATGGCTATAGAGATTAACATGATTATAGAGACTAACATGGCTATAGAAACTAACATGGCTATAGAGACTAACATGGCTATAAAGTTCCGATAAATCAGTCAATTCACCTGTATTGCTGGCTAAGTGTCGCATAACACTTGGCTGAGATCGACATTAGGTCGCCACTCAAGTCTTTACATTTATCACAAAGATGAACAGCTTCATCGTGTTGGTCCTCCTCCCTGGCACACGGACAATGAGCCTATTTCTGGCAATGTCCACACTTAGTTCATCCTTCATTTACCACAAAGATGAACAGCTTCATCGTGTTGGTCCTCCTCCCTGGCACACGGACAATGAGCCTATTTCTGGCAATGTCCACACTTAGTCCATCCTTCATTTACCACAAAGATGAACAGCTTCATCGTGTCAATGAGCCTATTTCTGGTAATGTCCACACTTAGTCCATCCTTCATTTACCACAAAGATGAACAGCTTCATCGTGTCAATGAGCCTATTTCTGGCAATGTCCACACTTAGTCCATCCTTCATTTGATTGTGAATATAAATATCCACGATATAAGCAGGTATTCGGCATCAGAAGTCTCGGACGATGATCAAGAATCAGATCTTTTCCTTTATAGCGATGGCCTTATTTTAGGTCTACTTTTGTTCACTTTCTCACGTTTATGGTTTGACTGGTCAACCTTTTTCTGTTTGGTAGTGGATGGTGCAAAGTCAAAACTCTTTTCCAAGTTTACCTTAGCTTTGTTTTCCTTTCATTCTGTTTTCTTCCCTCTTCTTAGAATTGATTATATTTTGTTGTTCTTTTTCAGCTTTCACTTTAATCTCACTTTGTAATTCATTTTTATTGGGGGAGTGAGTAATTACCGGAGTTTTTCCGCGTCCTCAAGAGAACAGGACGGCTTTGACAAAACCTTGGAAAGTTTAGAATTTGGGGTAACACATACGAGTGAACCTTGGTCAGTGGCAGGGTCGGGACCTAGTACGGCGACAGGCTCAGCTGGAGTGAGTGGCCGAACACCTGTCTTACGGAAACCATTCATTGCAGTTGCCATTGTCGCTGCTCTCACAAAGGCGAGGCCAAGTAGCTACCTCTTGATCGTAAAGGACACTCAAAGGTCTCATGACACATCAAGGGGCTATCAGCGATGAGTACAATGTGGCGGAGAGCATAACATAACGGCACCATTGTCTCTCGCGTAATCAATTAAAGCCATGTTTTGTGTGTGTGAAGTATCCATCAAGCAGAAGTAAAACTGGGAAATCTTTACTTGCTCGACTCCATGCCACAAATATTTCCAACCCCTTGAATGGTATTTAGCCCATGCTCCTGGGGACAATCGTTCATAAGCTGATCATTTCCAAGGACGCGAGGAAATACAAAAAGGGGAGGCATGCCGTATTGCCCCTCTCAGCAAATGTGAGGCAGTCAACTTGCTTTCTACCTTTTAGTGAGAGTATTTTAGATCCGTGCTTTGGGACTAGTGACACGCCAGTCTCGTCACCATTGTATATCCAGTCTGGGGTTAGTTTGTGTTCGTCCACAACTCGGGTCAAAAGATCAAAAAACTCCCCAACATTCACTTTGTTAAAAGCAGCTGCTCCAGCCGCCCTTGTGGTTTCTGGTTATCTAAGTATTAGTTGGGAATGGTGAGATTTAAATCCACTTAGACAATCTTTGCCGGCTATTTTTTCAATCTTTATTAAAGCTAAGATGTTTCTTCAATTATTCAGCCCACTGATATGCTAAGAGCCTGGGGTCAAACGGACACTGTCAAAGCTCTCCTGCCCACCGGCAGTTTTTTGGCTTTTTCCAGTTTTCCTTCAAGAGTAGACTGTGGCACATTAAATATTCTGGATGCTTTCTCATAGCCCATTTCTCCGCTAATAATGGAATCATAGATTCTGGTGGCCATCTCCTCCGATTAGACTTCCTTTGCTAGTCTCTCGCCGTCTCATTAAATCTAAAGAGAGTAAAACAATCGTTTAGATACGAGTGGGGCCAGATGGGGCGCCTTGTCTTGTCCCACTGGTGCCACTTAGCGTGTTTATTGTCTGGTCTGGGCTAGGTTTAGATACGAGTGGGGCAAGATGGGGCGCCTTGTCTTGTCCCACTGATGCCACTTAGCGTGTTTATTGTCTGGTCTGGGCTAGGTTTAGATACGAGTGAGGCCAGATGGGGCGCCTTGTCTTGGCCCACTGGTGCCACTTAGCGTGTTTATTGTCTGGTCTGGGTTAGGTTTAGATACGAGTGGGGCAAGATGGGGCGCCTTGTCTTGTCCCACTGGTGCCACTTAGCGTGTTTACTGTCTGGTCTGGGTTAGGTTTAGATACGAGTGGGGCAAGATGGGGCGCCTTGTCTTGTCCCACTGGTGCCACTTAGCGTGTTTATTGTCTGGTCTGGGTTAGGTTTAGATACGAGTGGGGCAAGATGGGGCGCCTTGTCTTGTCCCACTGATACCACTTAGCGTGTTTACTGTCTGGTCTGGGTTAGGTTTAGATACGAGTGGGGCGAGATGGGGCGCCTTGTCTTGGCCCACTGGTGCCATTTAGCGTGCTTACTGTATGTTCTGGGTTAGGTTTAGATACGAGTGGGGCCAGATGGAGCGCCTTGTCTTGGCCCACTGATGCCATTTAGCGTGTTTACTGTCTGGTCTGGGTTAGGTTTAGATACGAGTGGGGCCAGGTGGGGCACACCGTCATGTCCCACTGGTGCCACTTAGCGTGTTTACTGTCTGGTCTGGGTTAGGTTTAGATACGAGTGGGGCGAGATGGGGCGCCTTGTCTTGTCCCACTGATACCACTTAGCGTGTTTATTGTCTGGTCTGGGTTAGGTTTAGATACGAGTGGGGCCAGATGGGGCACCCCGTCATAGTCCCACTGATACCACTTAGCGTGTTTACTGTCTGGTCTGGGTTAGGTTTAGATACGAGTGAGGCCAGATGGGGCGCCTTGTCTTGGCCCACTGATGCCACTTAGCGTGTTTATTGTCTGGTCTGGGTTAGGTTTAGATACGAGTGGGGCCAGATGGGGCACACCGTCATGTCCCACTGGTGCCACTTAGCGTGTTTACTGTCTGGTCTGGGCTAGGTTTAGATACGAGTGGGGCCAGATGGGGCACCCCGTCATGTCCCACTGATACCACTTAGTGTGTTTACTGTCTGGTCTGGGTTGGGCTTAGATACGAGTGGGGCCAGATGGGGCGCCTTGTCTTGTCCCACTGGTGCCACTTAGCGTGTTTATTGTCTGGTCTGGGTTAGGTTTAGATACGAGAGGGGCCAGATGGGGCACCCCGTCATGTCCCACTGATACCACTTAGCGTGTTTATTGTCTGGTCTGGGTTAGGTTTAGATACGAGTGGGGCCAGATGGGGCACCCCGTCATGTCCTACTGATGCCATTTAGCGTGCTTACTGTCTGGTCTGGGTTAGGTTTTGAGTAAGATCAATTTTAACCACTGTAAGTATATCTTTACAAATCACCTATTTTACTTATCTGATAAGAAATATGTTCTGTAGAATAATACTTACCAAAACATATGTCCAAATATGAGCCAACAAAATAAGGCCAAAGCGAAAATCCCTAACTTTTGACTAAAACATCCACACAACGCGAGCAAAATGGCCGCTCTGTTCAACGTCGCTTCTTTATCTCTCACTACAACTAGTTTGATACTTTTCCGAAAGATAGCAGCACCTCCTGAGACAAGAGCTTTAGTACCCCGTCTTAGCCCATCTTGCCCCACTCTCCCCCTACTTTTGATACCGAAATTAGACCGTGAAATTACCAAAATCGAAATGAAAAATATATTTAATTGATAAGGCAATAAAAATTCAAACATGCTGCATGTTTTTAGAAACGCTTTTACAACTCCGCAGGATTTTAAAATATAATGTTTTAATTGGTTTTACGAAGTACAACTTTAAAAAACTTCTTTGATCCACTTTTGTCTCTCTTTTTTTTGATCAACAACGTTCAATTCTCGTCCAGAGGGATTTTTTATACGAAAATGGGGTAGTGATGATCAAGGTAGAGTGTAGAATAAATGTGCCTACATTTGCCGGAAATACAACCCCCCTCCCAATGAAATCCACACGTCGGGATGAATATGCTGACGCCTACTTTGAAAAGAAATCATATAGTCTACATTTTGTAAATGTTGCTATACATTTCTAACTAATAAAACACTTTTAAAGTGCTTACAACCCAAATCCACTCTTAATGATGTTATTAATATTTATTATTAGGGGGATCACAACACTCCATATCCCGGCATTCACACGAACTCCGACTTTTTTACTTGTCAAAGTGTCACAAGTATTGACTGATGACACTTATCAAACAAAGTCTTACATTACTTTAGCGGTGAGGTCGCTGTCCTCGAAACAATGCTACACTCTGTCTCAAATAACTGTTCCCTTTGTATACCCCCACATGTTCTCGCCCGCGGTCCTCGAAACAATGGTACACTCTGCCTCAAATAACTGTTCCCTTTGTATACCCCCACATGTTCTGTAAGCTCAGCTGTACTTCACCTTTCTATGCAGGATCATCTTATAGCAGAGGCCGAGTCAGTTGACTTGAGTCATTTAGGAACAAATATAAAGTAAATAACCTGGGGTATTTGGTGAGAGTTTCTACTGTTAGTTGTTCCGTCTGGGGGTTAACAATCAACTGGTGAGGGAGGTGGGGGTTAACAATCAACTGGTGAGGGAGGTGGGGGTTAACAATCAGCTTGTATCTGTAACTTCGTGTTTTATTTAACAATATCATCACTATACGTGTTTGATAGCACAGTACTGTCTTCATATTCATACAAACGACCCGAAACGTCATCCGTCAGGATTCAAATGACACACCGTTGTCCTACAGGTGATACATTCTTATATAAAATGAATTATGTTTAACAACATATACATTTATTACAATAAAACAGAAATAACAAAATGAGGTTTTACAATAATATTACAGGTTATACTGTGAAGTTTGATGCAGATAATTAGACTTAGTGAATTTGAATATTCTGCTGTAGCTACTAGGGCTGAATAGGAGCCGGACTACTGGATTAATTGTTCTGAACAAGAAAAATAGTAGTTAATAACAAAATAAAGAACAAGATATAATTACATATATAACGTTAAATCAGTTAAGCCAGTCTGGGTTGAAAATTAAACTCTTTAAAACATTTAGTATAATGATAAACAATAGAAAAGTTCCTTGATTATAGAAGATGATGGCTAATAAGCAGGTGTCAACAAAATAGTGTCATGGCTGGTCTCTTTCCCTTACGGTACTGCCAACGCATTCTATAGTACACACAAACCTAGTTGCAAATAAACTAATAGTAACACTAACACAATAGGAGCCCAAAAACCTGACAAAGAAAAAGGGTATTATTTGCGCGAGCCCCACTATGACTCTATAGCAGTTCCCCGGTTTGCTCACCGAAGCTAATACCGTACGAGAATCGTGACTGCTTAGTCAACACAAAATAAAGAATTCCACCAACTCAACTGAGGTATGTAATCCAATACAGACAACCTGGTTGTAGTCATCCAAAAATTAAACAGGTGTACATGACGTTTACGGTGTCATGCGAAACATTGAGTCAAGTTAGACTAATGGAACTTGTGTAAGTTTAGTAAGTCTCTAACTAAGACATTACTGTATTCCAAGCCCAAGGCTCGTAACGTAAACACTGTATGGTAAATATACAGCGCGACATTGTCTCTAGGACTGATGTAACATACATTAAACTAGCTGTAACTAGACTTGTCCCTCATTTTCTGGAGGAGACAAAATCTAAACAACAAAATAAACCTTTAAGTTAGGAAGTTAACAACACTTGCAGATGATCCATTGCCAATTCGACAAACTATCAACACAAAGAAAATCGTCTCCGACAATATACAGAAAGCTAGAAAGGTCCAAGCAGACATTGCCAGTCTTTTACTACAAAATTTAGATTCTGAGTCATAAGGACACGTTGATTACTTTAAAATACTTAATTAATTGAAGTCGGTGGTCCTATCCATGGCTGCGGTGGATCCGACGTCTCCAGTTTGACGGTATTTTATCGAAAGTCCGTCATCCTGTCCATGGCGGCGGCGTATCAGACGGCCCAAGTGGCGCAGAAGTTCTTCCTTCAATGCTGGGTTGCAGTAAATGGGCTGTAATGGGAACCTGGCTGGGAATCTCTATATAGTGCTAAATCTGATACGAATGGAGCAAAGCAGAGAAAGTGATAAACATAGGAACATAGAAAGGAGAAATATGGACGAAGGTGGGCAGAAAGAGGAAACAAGAGAAATTCATTTGCGAGGAAAGGGAGGAACAAGCTTCCTTGGCTCACCGCTAGAGTCTCTTGACGTGGAGTGGGTCAGTAGGTCGAACTCGATATGCACTCCTTTCCTTCGTCAGGTGTTATAATGTAAGCACGTGTGGATGCCATCTTTGAATAATTTTCTTCTATCATGTGGCAATTCAATCGAAGAACATCTTGACAGGGTGAGTGGATATGAAAGCAATTTATATTTAAATATCTCTGGTATGATTATATGATTTAGAATCCGTTATTATTTTTATGAGAATTTGTGATATAGATGTACTTTACTATTTTTTCTTGTGGACAGCATGGCAAGCCTAAGTAAATTTATCCGACATCATCCAATGGCAAAGGGGCTGCGTAAACGTATTTTATTCATAAATATGATATTAACCCTCTTCTTTGATATCTACTACAGTATTTATCAAAAGGCAATATTTTTGACCAACCACGTGTTTGAATGTAGGGAGATACGTAATTTTATTAGACTGCATCTAGTCAGAGAAAATAAACTTAAAGGTAGATTCAATTAAATATGTTAATATAGTTTATTTCTTGCATAAATTATAAAAATATTGATTTCTACTTGCTCTAAAGTGTTCTGGGCGTATCAAAATGAACATTTGGATTATTTAAATAGGACTACAGAAATTTAGAAACTAAAGTAAATACGATTTAATTGAATATCACACCTCACCACCTGGAAATATCACACCTCACCATCTGGTAACATCACACCTCACCATATGGAAATATCACACCTCACCATCTGGAAACATCACACCTCACCATCTGGAAACATCACACCTCACCATCTGGTAACATCACACCTCACCACCTGGTAACATCACACCTCACCATCTGGAAACATCACACCTCACCATCTGGTAACATCACACCTCACCATCTGGTAACATCACACCTCACCATCTGGTAACATCACACCTCACCATCTGGTAACATCACACCTCACCATCTGGTAACATCACACCTCACCATCTGGTAACATCACACCTCACCATCTGGTAACATCACACCTCACCATCTGGTAACATCACACCTCACCATCTGGTAACATCACACCTCACCACCTGGTAACATCACACCTCACCATCTGGAAACATCACACCTCACCCTCTGGAAACATCACACCTCACCATTTGGAAACATCACACCTCACCATCTGGAAACATAAAAAAAAATCATAACCAAGGTTTCCGAACACAACATAAAAATATATACTTTAATAAATGGTATAAACATTATTTTCCTAAAAAGTTATTTGGCCTGTAAATGAACATCACAGAAAGTCGTTTAGTCTAAATATCCTGGAATAGCTGTCATTAGGTCAAACGTTTAAACCAAATGGCGTGTACCAGAATTGATTGTGTGTTATCTGGACAGAATGTACAACTCACAGTGGGAAGGGTCCTGTGTTATATAAAGAGAGTGTACAACTCACAATGGGAAGGGTCCTGTGTTATATGAACAGAGTGTACAACTCACAATGGGAAGGGTCCTGTGTTATATGAACAGAGTGTACAACTCACAGTGGGAAGGGTCCTGTGTTATATGAAGAGAGTGTACAACTCACAGTGGGAAGGGTCCTCTGTTATCGACATTCTGACGATCATTGGCGATGATTAATAGCTTGTTGTCGAGAAAGTCTTGTAGTATAATCCTCCCTCACTTCCTCATACCTAGTTCCTCCACGGCAGGTATAATCCTCCCTCACTTCCTCATACCTAGTTCCTCCATG
>CABFVX010009599.1:0-17670 GCA_902151425.1 Timema shepardi
CCCACCTTCCCCCCAGGAAAGGGAGACACACCAACGGTCGTTTCCTATTCTTTATTTTCCTTATATATAATTTGTCGTTATCAGAGTTTGATCAGCATGGATGACAACCTTATAATCTTATTGAGGCCAGTTCTCTATTGTGGTTTTAAAAGTATTTATCAAAATGTTGTGGTTATGTAACATTATTTGAATTTTTAATACCTTGTCTCGTTCAACTCCTTGAAAGTATAGGCAACGACGGTTTACTTCATTTTCTTCATCACCCATAAAATAAAATTGCAAGAATTTATGCTGTTCGTTCTCTGTTGGAAAAAGTGAACCAATTTGATGATATATCAGATCTTGTATGGTAAAGGTTGGTGAAAACCCGTGCATTCTTATCTCCTTATCTATACCAAAAGAATTCATTTGAAAGCATGAGTTATACTTTCTAATTATATTTAAAAAAAAAGCACCGTGAATTATTTACATCATGTAAATATAGAGTTTTCAGAGGTGGTTCTGGTTCACCAAGTAGAGGAAGGGAAACTTTGCTATTAGAACAACATATCCCAACACTCTCATCTTTCCATTTTAAAGCATCACAAAACTGGCATTTTTTATTAATCAAACCAACAACAATTAAAGTATGAATTTTGTAATCAATTAAAGGATCGTATTCAAATCCAGAATTATTAAATACGGACCAACTGTTAATAATAAAAGTTCGTCGGCGTTCGGCTTGCAATTCTGCATGAACGATTCTTCTCGCCTGCGAATGTTGTGTAGTTTCTGTAAATATAATGGCTGCCTGCAACTGGGCTTGTTCTTCTAAATGAAGCTACGTTTGAAGGGTGTCTTAGTAGCTCTCAAAACTCTCCGGCGTTCATCTTGCTCATCTAAACGGAGCTGCGTTTGAAAAGGAGTTTCAGTAGCTCTCAAAGCTCTCTGGCGTTCAGCTTGCTCATTTAAACGGAGTTGCGTTTGATGAGGCGTCTCAGTAGCTCTCAAAGCTTTCTGGCGTTCAGTTTGTTCATTCAAACTGTGCTGCGTTTGATGAGGCGTCTCAGTTGATCTCATTTTGGCGTTCAGCTTGTACATCTACAGGGATATGCGTTTGAAGGAACGTTTCAGTAGCTTTCAGAGCTCTCTGGCGTACGGCTTGTTCCTCCAAACGTAATTGTGTTTGAAGGGTTTTCTAAGCTGCTCTCATAGAAGACTGGTGGGTGGCTTGGTCCTCCAGTCTTTCCTGGCTTTGAGAAGGAGTCTCATCAGCTCTAAAAGCAGCTTGTTGCTCCGCTTGTTCTTGCCTCCTTAATTCGGCATGAATGGAAGATTCTTGGGATCGAGCAATTTCAGGCGCCCGGGCTCGCGATGAGCTCCTGGATAAGTTAGAATTACGTTTGCGAGGCATTTCAAAAAAGAAAAAGAAAAAAAACCTTTTTTAAGAAAAAAAATATACCTAACCTAAAAATTAAAACAAACTATTGCCTTAAAGGTAAAAATAATAGAATTAGAAGTTAAATAACTAACCTAAAAATAATAAATGATAAACTATCGCTCAAGGAAAAAAAGGAACAATATAAACTGAAAACGAAAAACAATTACAATATTATTAAAATAGGAATAGACACAGATGAATAAACGATAACTAATCATGTTTGTAAACAAATGAATCGCCAACATGTATTCGTTATTTCCTATTGATACGGTCCCCCAACTCCAGTTCTTTACTTTCTCCCAACTTCACAGTTATGAGTTTAAAATAGCCATAGATAATACAAAACGATACCGCGTTTTAAAATGTGCTGAACGCCATCTATCGGATTTTGGGAGTAACGAAATTTTAGTACATTAAATAGTACAAATCGATACCGCGACATCTATCGAGTTGTTATAGTACTAATCGTAAAAGGCACTTTAGTAAAAATAATGTTTTTATTTTAGTTCATCACAGTATAACACCAAACTTCTTACGACAATTTTGTCATTTACCATAACGGGGTGAACAGACAGAGCCTAATTAGCTGAATGTAATTATTTTGATCATTTTAAGATAGAAGTAACAAAATAACTTGGGAACAGATTTTAATTCGGGATATCAGATTTTCTTCCGGGATACCGCAGGTCCCTTTTTCTGTACTCCAGGCATCATGTTGCAATTCATGTTCATATCAGTAGGCCGAGCTGTTATGCCGGACGACCGTCTAAATTTTTTTTTCTATCCCTCGGGAACTGTACTTTTTTTCTGGATGAAAGGTACCTTATATCCTTTTCTGTATCCCTTGAGAACAGTACTTTTTTTCTGGATGAAAGGTACCTTATATCCTTTTCTGTATCCCTTGAGAACAGTACTTTTTTTCTGGATGAAAGGTACCTTCTGTCCTTTTCTGTACCCATGACAACGTGTATGCTAAATTGCCTGATAATCGGTCGATTAGCTTAGGCGTGAAAGAGTAACCAACAAACAAACTCACATTCGCATTTATGATATTAGTAAGGATTACCAATGTAATCGTGTGTCGAGAGTAATATTTAACCAATGACAATTTTTTTTATTTGTGTAATTATTATTATTATTATTAATATTATTACTATTTATCCAATAAAATGTTGTTTTAAAATAAATCACCATTTAACTATTATTTCATGTTTTTAATGTAATAATGTATACATACAAATAAAAGTGTATTTATTATTCAATTAATTTTGTAATTTAATGTGTATTCTCAGTTCTGGCATGGTACAGTTTCTACTTTCTAGGATACTTTTGATTTATCACTTTAATATTATTATTGTTCCTATTGTATTGTGTAAAGCTACTTGTCTGATATAATCCCATTTAAATGCATTAATAGGGTAGGGAATAGTAAAGTAAATTTTATAAAAATGTAACCACATTTGTGTGACGATAGAGTGGAAAACCTTATAAAACACTCTTTGTGGGCATACACCCAGCCAGTATTTGAATCCCAACCTCCCCATCACTGGCAAACCAGTCTATATCCCAATTGTATTATGAACATATTATGCGAGAGCATGAAAACTTCCAATTTGTGTATGCTATGTCCAGAGTGAATTTCAATTAAAGCCCAAACCAGTTGACAAATGCATTGCCTTCTGTTTGGGACAATCTTAGGTTATTGCCCCTAACAATCCTAGTCAAGGCTTTGTACAAGTTTTGGACTCTGACTCCTTTCAATACGAAAGTGATTGCTACCTGAGATAAAGGTTACAGAGGATTAGACTTTTGTTTGCCAACTCAGGTCCCACTCTTTGGAAGATTTAGGGGTAGAGTTGGGCTCTAAAGTGCCGATAGTTCTGACAACACTGTAGATTTGACTAAGCCACCGAGACAAAGTAAGACTCAATTGCATGGACAAGAAGATGAAAATCACTTTGTACGATACCGTCCTATGTGCTCGTCTTGANCCCCTTTCTCTTTTGTTTTCTTTTTTAAGTAGTCCGCAAAGGAACCCATTTTTGTTCCTCTCTTAATGAGTAAATAGTTATTTCGGAATATTTCGTGGCTTTACAGGTTTTCCTAATTGCTTTGGTGACATTCATTGTCTTAAAATGTTATTTAAAACGTTAATTACTATTTGACGTTCTTTGCTTCTCAGTATACCTATGTTATGCACTTTTCTTGTCAATATGTCCATGATAAATTGTTTAAATAAACTAACACTAAATAAACACTATTAATCAATAATAAATGATTTATAAAATTAGTATCCCATATAAAATGCAATATATTATAACTAAAAATATAAGGAAAAATTAAAATATGATATGATAAAACGTTTGATAAACATGACGATTAAACCACTAAACACCCTTAGCACTCTGTCGGCCCACGCCAAAATAATGACCGTAGCCCGTAACACAAGAATAATAGCTCACAACTGGAGAAAGGCTTCTTGGATGAATTTCAAACAGCTGTACTTTGCTTTTTCAAGAGGACTCTCATCAGTAGTATTAATTGGTGCAAAGCTCTGCAGGGTTATATTTATGTTTACACAAAGTGCTAAGCCTGAAGACTGTGTTATGTCTTTCAGAATCTTACACTGATTTAAATCAATAATATAACGGAGTAAGGGTCGAGGAACGTGGCTAAGAGTATCTGCACTAGTATTTTACTGAAATTATGTAAAAATAGCTTGCTAAAATTAACCTCAAATAATGATTTTGTATTAGGTAGATGTACTTTTTGAACACACTAATTATATCAACACATGACTTACAAACTACCCTAATACTAAGAAAACACAACATCCAGTCTCCTTTCCGACAATTTTACAAAGAATAAATCCCAGTCCATCCCAGGAATGTAACCCAGACTCCTTATCTCAGCTGGCTCACGCACTACTGACTGTGCTAAAGTGTTTAACTAATGCCAGTGAGTTCAACCAGGATTCAAACCCGGGCCTAATTACAAATGGTGGAAAAGTGTAAAAGCTAGTGTAAAACCTTAGACTGTTCAGCCACCCACCTCTGTGGGTAGCTAGTTTCTTAATTCAAAAGCATAGTATGGTAAAATTTGGAGTTGCATACAAAATGTATTCTCAAATTTTTAACATTTTCTCGGCAAGTACAATAAAACTTCGTTTATTAAACTATAATTACAAACAAAAATGAGTATAATGAATGTATAAGTGACTGAACCTTGTATTTTGTGAAACCAATATTATCAATTTTGATGAAGATGGGATGAAATAACACTTTAGTTTTCAACGCTACAACTGTGAAACATTAACTTTTCTCTTAAAGACCAGACAGAACGTAAAGTAAACTACACCTTCTTCAACTTCAAAACGCTACCACACATAAATAAACGATTCTATTGGCCCATTGAATTTTTTTAAAAATAAAATTGAGCTTTACTTATCATTTTTTAAACATAATGTACCTATGCAAAAGAAAAAGAAAAAAAGTTTCCAGCGAGACAATTTTTTCATGTTTTACTTTTAATATTTCAGGATGTATAATGCGTTTTAATTTTCTTTTAGCATCTTGTAAAAGATTTTTTTTTTCGGACTTTGCAGACGTTGTTCATAATTATTATAGCAGTCAACATAAAATTACTGGTATTTCCACACAATTGGAACGAGAATTATGACGTGATATATTGGAACCTTATGAAATTTTGACACAATGCATTTTTTTTAAATAGTGATTTAAAAAATCTATGGTGGTTTAAATTGACTTCACGAGCTGCATAAATGAATGTTCTTTAATATGCCTGCGTATAACCCAAACGGGTAGTAAGACGCGTTGCTAATAACAATTGCTTGCCTTGCTTATTTTTGAGATTTATTGAAATTTATTACAAGTATCAAATAGTTGTGGAGAAATGATGAAAATTTGAAAATCTCCCTTATTTAAAGTACCCTCAAAATGATGTTCGTGAGAAAATTAAACTGTTCGTCTTGTTTATAAGAGAAAGTTTATTATTATAGATTAATTAATACAAACCAATCTAATACCATACAATACAAATTACAGATTATTACAATTTTAATTTTAATTTCAAACGTAGAAATATTCATTATCATTACTATTCTAGCGCATAACAGAGAATCTGGTTAGTGATCATCTTAAGGTGCGGTCATATATCTACTAATACACAGTAAAAATAGCTGATTTGCGACCGAAATTCTAGATGAACAAATAATGATTTGTTTAATTATTATTATTATGACTGTATGGACACTTTTCTAAATTGATATTGAATTATATAATTAATTTTGCATGCATATATTTTTAAAATTCACTTAAAAAACATATTCAATGTTAAATTTTGTGTGTAATTCACAAATATAATATTTTTAATTACATAAACCTATTCCCTGGGGTAAAAATCGGCCATTAGTTACATAAATGTAGGTTTATTACAAGATAGGGGTGAAAACCTCCACCACACCTACTCAAGACAAGAGAGAGGTGAAGTTTATCTGTAGAAGCCGAGACTCAGTCTGCAGTTAACCTATTGTTCGCTTGACAGGACAAAATTAATAGCCTTGAAACTTTTTCAGAGGACCAATTAAATTTTTTCAGATGTATTTTTATTCTGAGTCTTAAATATATATATATTAGCTAGCTAGAAGTTGAACCTACATCAATATTATTTTATAAAATATATAATTTAAATTTATTTATTTTCAATCGGAATTGTTAACGTGCAATTTATGAAAACAAGTATTATATCCACACACTTAAATTAACGACTCTATTTGGTATCGAAACCGGGATCCTTAGCATAAAAAGCACAAGTACTATTGACATAGCTAAAGTGTCGGTTAAAATATAAAGAGAAATGTATTAGGTAAAATATGATAAGCCACTTTAAATAAATGTTAAAAAAATAATATAACGATAAAAGCATAGCTGTGGTAAAATAATATTCAATGCCAAAATTTGATTAAATCGAAATTTTTCTCAATTTTCTCAAGTTCTTATGATTACTCTCGTATCACAAAGTATTAAATTATTTACATTTATTTTGTATTGAGGATTGAATATTAATCAATAATATTCATTGATAATAAAAAATATTGGTAGTTACTGCAAGAACTTTCAAAATAATAAATTTTGTTTGTCTTTCACATGTTTCTTAAAGCATCGTTTAATATTATGAATTGCATAGGTTATTTTAAATAAATATAGTATAAAGAAAAATCCATGGACTAGGTGAATTTCACTTCACAAAGGTGAAAAAACATCAAGCATTTAAGGGACAAATTGTACAAGATATTATGCTATATCCTTGGCAATGATCTTCGAACTATTTTGATACAGCCTGTGTAAACAACATTCGTCCTGAGCATACTGGGTTCGTCTCGGAAAAAAGGAAGTGTAGACATCACACATCCAATTACCTCAACTAAACCTGACTTGAATCATTGCTGAATACAAGCCCCTTCAAAGCAACACATTACAAAATTAATTTTCATTTTCATATCCATAGATCCAGAAGATTCCAATCGTTTATCACTCCCTCGAAGCCAACTGAAATTTCTCCTACTCTATGCAGTTGAGCATGCCACTTTTGGATCAATGATCGAGTTGTGAATGAATCAGCTACTTACTTCACAACTCCAAATTGTTTATAATAGAAGTTGGCTATTTTACTCGTGTTACTCATCTTGTTAGAACAACTTGCAAAGGGAACGGCACATCAAGTAATAATAGCTAGTAAGTTCTGATTCGATGTGGTACTTTACAAATAGGTCTATTTTTTGTAACAAATTAATATATTAATTTGGAAGAACTGGACTCTAATGTAGTCCACAACACGATGTAGTCCATGAGCCAAACTTGTAAGATGGATCATATCAGGATAGAACAACTTAAAAGTACTTGTGATTTTCATTATATATGCCTTGGCGTCCAATTATAGCATCAGGACCTTCTCTACGTGAGCTCACGTAGGCCACAACACTTTCAATTCTTCATTCACGAATCTTAAAACTTGATACGTATGTTCCAGTACGGCTCAGTAGATCAACTATAGTTTGAAAATATCCTTAGGATATATCTTACCTGCCACAAGCTTCACAACAAATATACCCTAAACATCCGTGATTTCATCCACAATGACCCATATGAAGGCATCTTCCATGTAGTTTATTATCCTGTCCATTGTTTCTTCATAACATTAATACAGATAATTAATTATTTCTGAGTATTGATTGATCAAAAATTTGTCACTTTAATTAGTGTCACAAGAAGGATGCTAATTTAGGCCCTTGGAATATAAAACATGGGGTGTTCGCAGTGACCATTGACCTACACAAATCCTTAAAGAAATAGTTTATTTAACTGGAAGGAAGGCAACTAACTGCATCTTTGTTAAAAAAAATCTTCGAATAGCTCAGATTTTTTTTTTCGTTTGAAGTGTGTGACGCACATGTTACTCCGATTGTAATTTTAATGGAACGTACCATTTTTTTGTTGCAAGCATGACACATTATAACTTTACTGTCGGTTGGGAAGGAGTCATTAATCCCAGCTCATTATTTTAATTTTGTATTCAGCAAGACTCATCTGGTGTCATGGTGAACAATCTAAAATATCTTATGGTAGATTATTGTTAGACTTTCACTTTCAACCGATCGTTTGAAACTAAAATCATTTGAAGATATTACAAAATAAGAATGTAAGACGTTGGACTAGTGTCTTGGGAGGGAGGTTCCAGACCAAAATTACTTATCTGTTATCTAAATTCTTTAAAAATTGCATCAAAAGATTCATCGTGAGGAGATAATACCTGTACTTAGTGGAAAAACACTTTACTACCCGATTTGGATTTCACACTTTTCAATAGTTAATTGAAAAATACCTTTAAGCTGATTCATGCAAGCCAAATCAAACAATATTTAAAAAATCAAAAAATTTGCAATAATTATTAATAAAAATATATATTAAATTATTACAAAGTAGGTAGCTTTATGTAAAATCACTTGAAATATATAAACATGTCAAAATGTGTAAAAATATATACAATGAAAATAAAATAAAATTTTATTTTCATTTTATATATTATATTAATCCGAATATCGTGGGCTTGCTGGAAACACTCAATAAGTCATTTTTTTTAATGTTTTTAGATTTTGGTATCATTATAAATGTATATAATTGCTATTGATTTTGGAACAACCCACTAAGTCTATTGTTGTCATTTTAACTAACAATGGAATATTCTATTATTCTCATCAAGTCAACATAAACATTTTACTGTCAAGAAAGTCTCACTAAGTTATGTCAACTGACTTAGTGATTTTTCCTTAGCATTGTTTTGGTCAATAATTTAAAAGATGGTAAAAAAAACTGACTAATTATTAAGAATTTTGACTTAATGAGTTTCTCCAGCAAGCCCACGATATGGTGATTCGTTGAGATTTATATTTTCTTAACATCTAAATGGAGTAATAGAATATGTATTTACATATAAATCCCAGCTATAGTAATGACTTCCAGAAACTTGCAGCTTTACAACTTTCCTACAGTACAACTATTAAAATTTATTTTATTGTTCAACGTTTTGTTTTATTATTCAACGAGAAACAAACGCGTTATTCAACTGCAACTAGAGTGTGTCTCTCCGAAAAGTTTTCACCAGTAACGCTTTCTAATAAAATATATGGTAAAATATGTATATTTTACACAATGGAGGAAGACAACTCAAGTCTAAGGCTTGACTAAAAACTTTTAAATCAGTCAAAGAACTGTATAATGTGAAAAAAAAAATATTCCATTTGTAGTTCAGGGAGTGGAGGGCAGTAATCCCCTAAAAAAATCTCCTTACAACCAAATACCCTCCCAAATTAAAAAATTAAATCCTAAATACGTGCTTGGCTCACACCGTTTTGAGAGTAGCTCTTGAATATACTATGTACTTTTATCAAATCAAATGAAACCCGCCTCGGTGGCGTAGTTGGCTAACGCACTTGTCGTGTTGAGCTCGACTGCTGAGGACGGGGAGATCGAGGTTCGAATCTCGGTCGGGTGAACTGGGGGTGGTTTTTCCTAAATAGTTTTCCACTCTCCATCCACCTAAATGAGGGTTCACTTCCTCTTATTCAACCTTTCCCAATTCCTAATCCATTAGAGTAATTAGTACTTAAAGCGTATAACCCGAACGGGTAGTAAGGCGCGGTGCTAAATATAATAATAATAATCATTTATCAAATGAAGACTATATGAATAGAGGTTATATATTTATTTCCATGCATTCATCTACACTATAGAATCGTTGGTTCTCAAACTTGTTGAATGGCGTACCACCCAAACAATTTCCGTATTTTGGAGTGCGGCCAAGATCGTGCTGAATATTTGATATCTAGGTACATTTTAATGGCACCCAGGAATATAATGACACAAAAGCATTTATAGATTAACAGTTTTTATTTATAATTATTCAACATTTATACTCAATCAATACGGATATTAGGGCACAGATATCAAATATGTATATATATATATATATATATATTTACCCTTCCAACAACTGTTTAAATCTTTTTACCTTTTAGTTTGACTTGGTCGTAATATATTTATGACATTTGATGAGCCATTATCTTTTTAAAACTTGAATTTGTTGTTTTGTTTGACTCTCACGGCTTACTACCTGGAATAATTGTACATACCACTGGTAGCACACGTACCACGGTTTGGGAACCACTGCTTTAGATATTTGTGCCGAATACTTAGCGCGTCCTCTTACTAAGCTAATTGTTTATTTCCCATTGGGGGACTAATATTCATCATATTTTGATTAATTTACAGCCTCAAGATAGAACGTGCATGAATAACTTTCCAAAGGATTTTAAAATCTAGAGAATCATTATATTGTATAATAAGTCAAAAAATATTTTTTAAACAACATATCAATAAGTAATAGGCATAAGATAAATAATTATGTTTTCATCAAACGGAGATTTAAAACTATTTTAATTTACTGGAAAAATAAAGAAGTTTTCTAAATATTGTATATAAGAAACTAATGATCCCGCACGACGATGCCTCTGATTCTTTAAAAAGGTGTTAAAAATAGGCTAACTATAAGAAGTTGATTAAAAATTTAAAAATCCTGCTTCGAGGTGTATTCAAAACTCCTTCCGTTCACCTATGTTAAAAATTTCAGATATCTGCGTGCCGAAGATTTGTCTGGGCATTGCACACAAACAAACACACACAGGCAAATACTTTTTATTGTGATTTTATATATATATATATATATATATATATAGGAACAAAGCTTTATTCAAACACTTTGTGAAACCTAAAATTTCAGGTAGAGGTGGCCGGCTTGTCTTTGCTTTGTTTGTATTTCAGAATACTGAAGGCCAATCGACCATAATAGTGACACACGCCCAATGTAAAGAAAATAGATAGGTAGCGCTATTTGAAAGAATTTGATGATGTCATCGCTTACGTCAGCCATGAGCCTACGTCACCCAGTACACATCAGTTGTGCAGTCCATGTGTTTCGGGTGGTTCTTTCATTTATCTTTATAATTATTTATTTATATAGTGTTTGCCTAGTAGTGATTCTATCGTGTATAGTTAGTTAAGTTATTATGTTTACCACTCGATCATCTGTTTTAATAGGCTACTATAAAATACAGTAGTGATGTTCTCATTAATGATTTAGACATTTTATTTAATACATTTAATTAATATTAGTAACTATAATACTAAATATGCATGCTAAATATAATATGTAGGTGTATTGCTCTTCTCAAGCTGTTTATTATAATATAATAGTTTTTCTTTTATATAATATAATATATAATATAATATAATATATAGGATACAAGTCATTGTTGAACAATCGGACTTTTAGTATATTTGCTAATTTATTTGCGTAGGCCTAAGTTATTCAATTTTAATTACATGTGTTTCTAAACAGACATAAAAGAAATGCCAATCTGTGTTGTTGCACTCTGTGAAACTGCAAGGGTAAAAATTTATATTTCTACTCCTTTCCTAAAGATCCAGAAAGTTTCCGTACATGGGAGCTCAATTGTAAAAGGAAAGAGACAATACACATTTTGCTCGAATATGACTATTATAATTTAACATTTTTATATTAAACTTCAACAAACATTTGTTGAATAGTTGCGTATGAATTTAATAATAAGGGTTGATAGAATTTAATTCAATTTTCGTTTATGTTAGATATTTGTGGTGCTAAAGTTAACTAATATGTCAAGAACTTCAAAACACATCGAATATTGCCAGTGTTAATACAATAGTTCAACGTGTAAGTAATTTTTAACATATTTTACTAGGTTAAGTATAATTTATTTAGTATTCATTTATTGGTGTGGATTTTAAATATGTATTAATATGTGTAATGTTCCCAAACGTGATATTATGATTTATAAAAATGATTATTTAGAAAGGACTTAATTTGTCTTCCATAAAGCTTTATGTATGTTAAGCCATGTTCTCACGTATCATTTTCAGAGTGTCATTGAAAATTAATACAAAATAAACGTCAGAACACTAATTTAATTAGAATGAATCATTATTTCATACCTTCATTAAAAGTTAAAGGGAGGTCTACTTTTATTAATTGTTAACTATCATTATTGAAAAATTCAAACAAAATGAACCGTGTGACCAAGTAGGCCCTACAAGGATTAATTCATTTTTATTTAATTAATGCAAGGATTTATTTATTTATTTATTTATAGACATTGTACTCTTGTATGATTTCTCAAAAATGGTATTTAAGTGGAAAGACGAACAAACCAATCCATTTTTGGACTATTAAAGAGATTGAATGTTTGTTTTAATATAAGCAGTGATGGGTGAGTTATATAAAATAAAACAGCACGTGGTGTCATTTTAATAAATTAAACAGTAGTTGATTATTCTCAACATGATAAATTACACGTGTGAACAAATTTCTTTAATTCATAATTTCATTAAAAATGAATCATGTGAAATGATTCACTGAAAATAACACGCGAGAACACGGCTTTAAGCGCTGGCTAGTGTACTGGGTGACGTCACACGCTCAGCCAATCAGATGTATTTCTCCAACTGGCGCTACCTTCTATTCTCTTTACATTGACAATGCCAAGTTACGGAGCGTAATAGAGTGGTGGGGGTACTTCCTCTCCTCAAGCAGGTACTCTGTTCGAGAGTGAAGATAAGACCTAAAAGTGAGTTCTATTCTGCCGCACCGTAATATGTGTATAGAATAAAGAGTTGAAGGCGAAAAACTGTAGTTAAACAAGGTTAAAATATATAAATTACATAACTAATGATAGGCTGTTTCATAGAATAATCTCTTTACTATATAAATAAGGTGTTAATCTGAAACAAAGGGTATTTTATTTGAAGATTTTTGTTACACCTAGACTAAAGTATTCTTTTATAGCTAGATGATAGTATCAAACCAATTGTGTAGTCGAGTATTACAAAATCATAGGAATCTTCTTCTGTTGTTATTTCTATTAATACTGTTAAAACGATTAGTATTATTATTTATATTGCTCTCAGTAGCAATACTAATATTAATCCTAATAGCTCACTTCTGGATCGTCAAGAATAATAGTATTAAAGGCTGATTTAAATTTTAACTTTGCTAAATATCTAATATTTTGGTCCAACGAGTTCCAAGTCTTTGCAACATTCATTCATTCGAAAGCTTGATTTAATAAAACAATTAGTTTTAGCTTTTTGCACTATTAGTTTTTTGTGGTCTCATTTATGGTCTATAATCTTTGACTAACATATTTAAAATCTAAGCAAGTTGAAGTATTTATACCATGTATGATATCATACGTAAGTATTAACATCTTATATTTAATTAACTGTCTCTTATTTAAGAATCCAAGTAATAGAAACAATGGTGTACTAGGTACTTTGAAATCTGAAAAAGTTATAATTCTGATCATTTTTTAAATTAATAATACTATTGGTTGAAGATGGTTTGTGTGAGTCCCCAAATTGCAATCCCATAAAGAAGTTGGGGGTGGACAAGTGTGAAGTACAAATTTCTTATGATCGATAATGGGAAGATATATCTTAGTCTAGAGAAAACACCAATATAGTTGAAGATAAGTCTTGCTTAGAGACCTGATGTGTGAGACCCATTTTAGGTTATTGTCTAAAGTTATGCCCAGGTATTTGACGCAATTTACTTGCTTTATTTTTTCTCCATTTATTTTTATATTAATATTCTAATTTATATGTTGTTTAGACTTGATTAAGAATTTCGTATATTTAGTTTTTGTGACATTCAAAGATAAACTATTCACCCTAAGCCAAGTTGATAATCCCTCTAAATCACTTTGTAAATTTCTGTATACTGATGCATTATCTTTACCAAAATTAATTATAGCAGTGTCATCAGCAAATAAATAGGCATTAGATTGTGTTATACAATTGGTAAATCATATATATATAAGCTATAGGGTAGGTTCCAAAATAGAGTATTGGGGAACACCACATGATATCGGTCTTATATCTGACTTAGATCTGTTTATTTGAACATTTTGTCCTCTATTTGATAGATAGTTTTGAAAAAGTTGAAGTACAATACCTCTTATGCCATAATATTCCATTTTATAAAGAAGAGTGACATGATCTACGGTACCAAACGCCTAACTTAAATCAATGGAGATGCCTAAGGCTAAGCTACAATAATCTAATTTGTTATATAATTGATTTGTAATGTTAATTAACGTACTTTGTGTTGATTTCCCTTTCCTGAATCCTGCTTGCTCTTTACATAATATATTATTTTCCTCCAAGAAATTTATCAACCTTTTGAGTATGGCTTTTTCAAATACTCTCCCAATATTAGAAAATAGAGAAATTGATCTATAATTGTTAATCAAAATGGGGTCACCGGACTTGTAAACTGAAATAACTTTATCGACTTTCAGATGTCCTGGATATATTCCTGTACTGAAGCAACAGTTAATAATGTAACACACGGGCTTACATAATGTATTGTCACATTCTTTTATCACAACAGAATTAATGTTATCTTCTCCTGTAGATTTACTTTTTTTAAACTCTTTATATATAGTAAAATCTTGCTTTCAGTTACAGGAACCATAAACATTAATTTTGGGTTATGCCTTAGAAAACTAGATGGTGTAGGGTAGTTGGTTTTTGTTGTATATCTTTAGCTAAATTAGAGCAAATATTACTAAAAAACGTGTTAAATACATTTGATTTTTGTTTTTCTTTATTGCATATCATGTGGCTATTTGGGTCTAATATCATGTTTAGTACAAGTCAATTTTTAATGCAATATTGATAAGGTTCCAGGTTCCCTTGATATTGTCTCTTCTTTTCTTTTTTTTTTTTGCTAAATTTAATTGATAAAACCATAATTTTGAAAGTTTAATAACAGAGGTAAGGATATGTTTGTATTTTGTATATTTTTCCTTTAGTAAATTACTATCCCTAACCTTTTTGAATGCTCCAAATAGTTTTTCTTCCATACGAATTGATCTGAGTAATCCACTTGTAATCCAAGGTTTCTTAAGAAATGAGTATTTATTATATTTTTTATAGATTTTAATATCATCTATTTTTTATTTTATTATTCATCAATTATCTTTAAGAAATAACTGTACTTTTCATTCGGGTCATTTAATTTATATATATATATATGATCCCAATTAAGTTTGTTGATTGCTTCTACCAACGATCTGGTGATATATCCTTGTCGTCAGAGTCAAAGAAAAATGATAATTCATTAAAAATGGCAAAAGTGGGGTAGTGATCAGATATGTATTGACTACTGCTCCAGAGGTAATATAATATGAGTTTATATTAGTCAAAATATGAACTATAAATTATTCAGTGTTAAATCTTTTGTAATGTCTGGTTGTAACACTAATTAAATCGATAAAACCAAACATTTTTACCGTATTATAATATTCTAGCAAGTGTTTATCACGAGTTCTTTGATAATTTATATTTATATCTCCCATGAGTATTAATTAACACTTTTCACTATTCAGTTGATTTAGACTGATATTTAAGGAGTTAAAAAATGTATCTATAGCCTCGTATGGATGTCTTTATAAAAGGCTAATGATTATTTTTTGTGCATTTTTTTGGAACTGACATTATTTGATGTATAGTTTATTTAAATCCATAAACTTTCAGACCATATATCAATATCATATATAATTTTATGAGAGACATTTTCTTTTATGTACATACATAAGCCCCCCCCCCCCTCACCCACAGTATATTTAGACTGTTTATATTTCTGCAGTGTAAATTATACCCCTTTAAATTATACNCCCCCCTCACCCACAGTATATTTAGACTGTTTATATTTCTGCAGTGTAAATTATACCCCTTTAAATTATACAAGTCCGAGTCACAGTTTTGAATGCAAGTCTCTGTTAATCCTATTATTGGAGGAAAAAGATTAATAATATTAAGGAAATTTTCTAGTTCTTAAAAGTGTATACTAAAGCTACAAATATTACAATTTAGAATGCTAAGTAGTGAATTAAGAGTTTTTCTGCAAATGATTGGGAAGTTATCTGAACTATATAAATTAAATTTTGAGCTATGTCAACCATTAAGAAGTTTAATTAAATTTTAAATAACTCTGGTTATAGCAGGATCCTAACATTTGGTATATTTTATTTGATATGGAGGTCATCTTCAAAGGTAATAGGAATTACCCTTGAAGAATCCTCCTTCCTAAGGAAAATAGTCATTACGGGCCCATAGATATTTGTAGCCACATTCACGTTTCACAGCTCTTGCTCGTGCAAGGAGATGTCGCCGTCGAGGTGTGAGGCTCTCATTCACATAAACTTGACGAATGTAATTTGATTTAACTCCGATATCTTAAGTGCATGTATTCCGCTTGACTTTCCTCTTCCTCAGCAGATTCTTCTTTGTTGTGCGCCAAACAAACTTTCATACAATAGTTGCAGGATACTCTTACCCAGTAGGGGATCTCAGTCGGTGACCGCCATCAATGTCTACTTGACTGATGTCCACATCCAACGCCTTGCCTACACTAATTAATAGGGTCTCCATGGACTCGCTCTGTGACTGGGGAATACACTGAATTTACTACTGTGTTTCTTCGGTTATACTGGTCACAGCTGTTGAGTTGAAATCGATATAATGATATAATGATGAACAGTATTTTGATATCAAATTTAATCAAAATCGTTAGAGCAAATTTCTAGAAAATAGATTAATTTTATTTTTGCCTTTCAATAAAATTTCCTTAAATCTAGGGTTATATATCTAATTCCAAAAACCCCTCAGGGGAGCCTTGTGAAAACTCCAGGTACAAATTTCTAGTTTAAATGGTAAGATGATTTCGGCTCTAGCCCAAGCCAAGGTACAGTCAAACAAATGGCATTGCGAAAACCACTTTTTTTTGTTTAAGGGGATCATGAAACGTCAACATTTATCAAAATCTCGATTTCGAATTCTTGACGATTACAATATTTTTGCTCCGAGGTATCGAGACAAAGTAAATATTTGTTGACAAATCTTAACTACCCACAGCGGTCTTCTAGCCGTTGGTTGCCATTTGTTTAATAGCCATTGGTGGTCTTCTGCATGAACTGAAGATGGTTTTCCCGTTAAATGTATATATATATATATATATACAGTTCATGCAGAAGACCACCAATGGCTATTAAACAAATATATATATATATATATATATATTAAACAAATATATATATATATACCTTTAACGGTTTTCCACAAGTGATATATTACTCTGGTGTAGCATGTAAATCAGACAGATTGGACAGCTACAATTAAATATCAGTATTTAATAATTTATGAAAGGAAAGAAACAATATTAACATATTTTATTGAATCTACCTCAAAAGTTTATTCTCTCTGACTAGATGCAGTCAAATAAAATTACGTATATCCCTACATTCAAACTTATGGTTGTTCAAAAATATTGTCTTTTGATAAATACTGTAACAGATATCAAAGAAGAGGATTAATATTATCATATTTATGAATAAAATACTTTAACGTATACCCTTTCACATTGGATGATGTCGGATGAATTTACATACGATTGCCATGCTGTCAACAAGAAAATATAGTAAAGTACATCTACATTACAAATTCTCATAAAAATATTAACTGATCCTAAATAATATAATCATACCGGAGATATTTAAATAAAAGATGCCTTAGTATCTA
>CABFVX010009600.1:0-17664 GCA_902151425.1 Timema shepardi
AGGAGACTGAGTGACACTAACACTCCATTTCACAAGAACAAGACCACCTATCACAAGGAGACTGAGTGACACTAACACTCCATTTCTTGGCCATACAATGTGAAGGTGGTACCTAACTTCGCTGAGCCAGAATAATGAAAAATCTGGTAATGTAGCTCTTACCGAACACCCTTTCAAGGTCACGTACTTAGAGGGAAAGGGCAGATTGTGGTAGTCTGCTCATAAAAATTAAATACAAACATAAAATAAAATCTTGCCCCTTATAAATAAAAGTCAGAGTCCAAATTTTAATGAAAGAGAATTGTGTCATATATAATGTAATTTTAGACAAAAGAAATTGTCAAATTTTTTTTAGAAAATGGGACAAGATGGAATGCTTTCAATTATGAAGCTGATTTATACTCACAATGATACAAATTATTTCATCAACATTGTTGACTAGTGTAAGTACTGACTAGAAATGATTGGCGAGAAGCTATATGTTCAAAATGTTGGGCAGGCTTGTCTTACCTATAAGTTGTTTACTTTGTCTTTTATCAATCACAAACAAAGCTTTCTTTCTTCATTTTTATTCACGTCAGCAATATTTTTCTATGGAAATATTTAAATTTTAAAATATATGTTTTAAAAATTAAATTCTGAATGTTTGTAAAGTAAAAATAAAGCCCTCGTTGAAAATGTTTTTTGTTTGTCAATAAAATGATTGTAAATTCTGTAAATAAGTTTCATCTTAGTCGAGTTTAAAATCGAGGGCTCATTGATTCTATTGTACTGTTTAGTTCAAGAAACGAATTCTAGCAATGTAAGACTAGTATAAATTTAAGATGATCATTGTGTTAATTTAGTACACAATATTAGTTTTAGTGACAAGACTAGAAGAATTTTGCAAAGATTAGTTCAATATTTAAATTAATCATCATTTAATATTTGTAGTTCAAATCAAAGTTGTGTTCATCCCTGATATAAGATATCAGTTCTCGCAAAACAATGTTTCATTTTGTGTGTTGCATCAACTGTGCCCGGTGCTGAGCACTTCACAAGGATATGTCGGCCATTTATTGAGCTTACTCACCTTTTATAATATTAGGTCTTACCACGGTTTGACTCCTGGCTAGATATAGTAGTCCCAGAAAGCACATCAATTAAAATAACCTGGTTAGCTCAGTTGGTTAAAACATTCCAAGTTTGTTATTTTGTCTTGGACATGTTTTCCAAAATAGTATTAAGAGTTGATGCAACATTACTTTAGTTACACTTTATGTGGAAGTGTTTGGTTTTAAAAATAAAATATTGTCAATTACTGCACTTACATTTACAAATCATTGATTCATATTTTACTTTAGTTTTAGTGTCATTTGTTCATGGAGAATGTAAATGTTTTAATTTATGTATTGCAGTGTTAGCAGTTATTCAAACAAGCCAAATGTTTAGTAGGGGTGTGCAAAGGCCACTTTTTAAATGCGAATTTGAAGCGAATCTTGTGAAGAAAACTCAAAGCTATGAAACGTTGACACAGAAACCGAACCATGGACCTTTGGCTCTGCATTTATATAATAATTACAAATTAAATTTTATTCCGTTTTAGTTTCCTACTTTCCGTATCAGCCATTTTGAATAATAAAGAAAATTTGAAAAAGCTATGAAAAACTTCTGTGTCAAAATGCACTTGTAAATTGTCACAGATAATTCCAAAGAGATGGAATATTAAGGCCCAAACATTAGACGTGAGCTGTGATGATAGCACAACTAAAGAATTTTCTCTGCTTCATACCAGTGACCTTGGTGTTATTTCCTTTATAGGTATTTTCATGTGCGAGATTATTACGTCCGATGTTTCATTTTTTGGGCATCTTTAACAAATTGAAATAAAACAACACCAATCTTCTAATATTTTATTTTATGATTATTAAATTTGTAACCTGTGAGCATTTTTATTTCTAATAATGTGCATCTGCATACATTGGAATAAGACCTACAGTAAAAATACATATTTTCATTTGTTATTTTAGGAGCGTTGGCTACACTGTTTGTTGTAAACTCAAGATAGAAGTTGTGTTTATATACGTGGGAATAGATTATTAAATTTATCTTTTAGTTTTCAAATTGATATTTAATGTTTATGACTTAAGATTTTAAAATATACCCATACATTTTGAATAAACAGCATTAAAAACACGAAAATAAAATATCTATCCATATAAAACAAATGTAGTGCACATGCGCGTTATTCTTGTGTCTGATATTTCATTTTATAACTATTTTTAACAAAACGATAATAAAACAATGCCGATCTGCTAACATTTTATTTGATGGTTAATAAATTTGTTACTTGTGCGTATTTTTATTTCTAATAACGTGCATAAATTGGAAAAAGACCTATGGTAAATATAATTATTTTGATATATTTTGTTAGAATGTTGGATGTACTGTTTATTGCAAACGTAAGTCGCTAAGATAAAGCTAATTGTTGAAAGATTACAAATGAGGGAAAAGGGGTAAAAAATGTTTTAAATATTCTTAGGACTTAAAATATACCACCACATTTTGAATAATCGGCATAAATAATCGGAGATTCAAACACCGATCATCGGAATCGCAGGTTATGCAATAATCGGCCGATGATCGGATTAATAATTGGCATCGGCCCAGCCTTAATATTAACCAGATGGGTTGAATGCTATCTTTCTCAAATCCTAAAATTGTTAAAAACGCAAAATTTTAATATGATCAAAGAAGGTGTAAGTTTGAAAATAATTGTTAAAGACCTGGGACAACAAACAAACGCTACTTTGTCATGTCGGTTATATCATAAAAAACTAAGAAAACTGTTTTTAAATAAATAAATAATATTAATACAATTGTAGCCGGTTTGATTGTTATGTCATTTTCTCAACTACGCAAACTTATTACTATTACCTTACCATTTGCTTATAATGATGGTTTGGTTTCAGGTCAACGTTCCATTGTTGTATGTGAGCTGTATATGACTTGAATCTCTCAAATGTCATAGGATGCAAACTATATTAGGTTTTTCCCCCAGCATTAAAACCATCCACCAAAATTGAATGTACAGTAACTTCCACTAGAGGTTTAGTTCTAAGCAGCGTCGCTTCCTCATTGTTTTATTAACTACAAAGCTGTGATACAGAATTATATAAAACTTATTGTTACTGACGACAGTCAAACGACCTCACGCCTAGCTGACAGAGTTGACATCGTCATGTGCACATTACTAACCTACACGAGGGGAAATGCCACGTCATAAGATATGGAAAAAACTCAATTTGATAAAAATATATTAAGTTTCTCCCGCATGTTCTTTATTATTGTATTTATTTTTAATATTATTTTATAGTGATAGGATCCCTATCTACCACTGTACTGTGTTTTGTTAATTTTGGGTTTCTGTGTGTAATATCGCATTATTATCATGCATTAGTTTATAATTTCAATTTGTTTTTGTTTTTAAAAATGCACGGGAATCGGATGATATATCGGTGATATTTCTGAGGGCCTGACACAACTTTTGTTTTTTACTTTTCATTTATGTTTGTTTAATACTTGGTGTGAATGATAAAACCACAAAGTTTAAATATTAATTCCATAACACTTATTTATTTAATTTTATTTTTCCTAAGTGGAAGCTATACTTTACAATTTACAGCACAATCTGCTTGAAGGGTTGAAGAAATGCTTTGTACACTAGCTATAGTTGTGTGTCATTAAATCTAAGCAGCGCATGGGGTGAGAACAATCAATTAAAGTGGTATTTTTAATATATTAATCCCACATTGACTAAACTCTGGTGTGCATTTTGTTTGTGGACAGAGCTATATATATATATATATATATACATTTGTTTGGAGTTTTGGAAACAGGACAATTATGGTATGCGGACTGTACAGTACTTAGAGGAACTATCAATTTGCGTTGCTATGAGATTTGTACCAATTATCACAGAAGAAATGTGTTGAATAGTTATTCTGAATATGTTGGATTGAAAGTTGAGGCATTTTGTGGAAAAACTGATTTGGTATTCATTTACGGCACGATTGTAGTTTTTAGAGTACAGTTATAATTTAATTATGAATCTTATTAATAAACAAATTACATACCAAATTTAAGTGTATTTCTTTTCACTTAAACACTCAAAACTTGTTAAGCAAGTATGTGACTTATTTCAGATAATTTTATTGATGTCGGTGTTAAGCCCTACCTCTCAATTTAATTTTAAAAATGGTTAAATGTGTTGCCATATTTTGGCAGGGCACCAGGAAAGCTCGGGAAACTTAGTGGTAAGAAAATATTGGCAACCCTGTATGGATATTCATTGTGGTGACGGTGATTGCTTGTAGGTTCTCGAGCCTCACCTGTGTTATCACCTCTCACACTTTAAACGATTGGTATCAAGGGAAATGCAAATAACATGAATTTAAGTGGGTTTTTTTATTAAACACAATTTATTTTTAATTCAACAAATATCGCGACGTGCTATATAATTTTTGACATGGTAACACAAGCAATAACGCTATTTACGTAGTATCCGTTTATGCGGATTTTAAAGGGATAAAATGGATCTCGGCATATTAGAGCATTTTTATGGATATTTAGGCTTTTTTATTTTTTACATGTTTTTGTTTGGTTAACATTTAAAATCACGATTTCTAGTTTTACACATTACAATACATACATTTCAATAGATTGCTTTCGATATTATGTGATTGATGATTGCAACTATGCTTACTTAATGCAACAATCTTATTCATGCATTGAGGAAGACAGACAGACACAATATTATCACATTAGTTTATCCCTCTATATTAAAGAAAGGGGGTAAGGATCGTCTGGTCAGGTTCCTGAGAGGTCTGTAAATACACACAGAATGACATCACATGGCTGAGGAGACTGTAGCCGGGCCATGTCGAAATACTAGTCTGGTTTAGTTTGATTGCTGTTCAAACAAGGGTTTATTTAAATGTGTTGGTGTGAGCACACAAAACAATATTAGATGTGCTAGGAAACATTTTGATAACTTTGGGTTTCTTACATCCATTTCTGTTTTCAGCCTCAAGTCATATATTCTCCCCTCCGGCTGGCTAGGCCTGTCGTAGCTTTAGACTAGGACAGACACAACATCCAGTTCCCAGGCCGTTAATTCATCACTGATGCATTTTTTGGCCATGCCAAGAATCAAACCCGGGACCTTTTAACTCAGTAGATGGATAAGCTACTGACTAAACAAAGATTTCTGACTATTTAATTTACATTATTGACTTTATAACTGATGTAATAATCTCATTAAAACTTAATTATAATGGTTACATGCCTTTATGAACCAAATATAGCCTAATTATGGTGAGATGAAGACAATTATTGTGTGTCGGGTTACTTTTGAGTCTGATTATCAGTACTTGTTTATATTTTCAATCACATTTAATTTTGTTAAAATATATTCTACTGTTTTATAATAAGATTGAAAAATTATCAACAGTATCTGAACTTATATTAAAATTTGAAATATTTTGTACTTTTTAATTTCTTTTTGGGATTCATCACTTTTATAACACTTACTGAATGTATGTGAATAGGTATTAAGAGCGTTCATATGAATGTTCTGTGACTAAAAGTTGTTTTTACACCTTATTGGGTATCATACACTTGTAAATATTCTGGAAGATTTTTTACAAAGAGTACTTTAGTAAGTTTTTCTATAGTTTGGCACCAAGAGTCTTTCGAAACGCTTTTAACACCTTTAATTCCTTGGTCAGTCACTCGGCAAAGGCCACCAAAATACTAATGTCTAATCCAGACAGGTGTTCTAAGTTTAGTCTCGTGCTTGTGGGTGTAGTTACCAATATTTGGGAATTCCTTGTCGTGTTTTTTCGAAACCCATCCTGCTAAATACTGAAGTGCCCTTCTTTCAAGGTCATCATTTCCTGGTTCCGATCGTCCTTTGTGACAAACTGAAGTGCACAGGCAGTCGAGTGTAATCAGAGAGAGGGGTAGTAAGCTATCACTTTTAATCGGAGACAGTAGATTGTCAAGTGCATCATGATTAAGTAAATGAGTTTAAAAAAATAATGGAAGTTAAACTTCTCTTCAAATCTTGAAAGAGCTCAAAAAAATAATGGAAGTTAAACTTCTCTTCAAATCTTGAAAGAGCTCAAAAAAATAATGGAAGTTAAACTTCTCTTCAAATCTTGAAAGAGCTCAAAAAAATAATGGAAGTTAAACTTCTCTTCAAATCTTGAATGAGCTCAAAAAAATAATGGAAGTTAAACTTCTCTTCAAATCTTGAAAAAGCTCCATTTAAGACTTGAATTAAACTACACCCCCTTTCTTAAATAAATTAAATGATTTAACCCTTTTGCTACTTCTTACCTTCAGAAATGCTAATTATGTCGAAAATATAAAACCTGTAAATTTGCATGATCAAATGTGATTTTCAACTAGTAGTGCATTTTAAATATGAAATTTAGTATCACGTCTATAAATCACATAATATATATTTTATATCGATAAAATTTTATGTCACATTTTACCCAAATGCAATGTAATTCTGCTATCAGAACCATTCTTTATTTTACTAGCCACCCACAATAGTGTCAAACCAATCGATAAATGAGGATTTGACCGGCATAATATTGGTATTGTGTAATAAAAAGAAAACTTTTTTGAAAATTAGGTTACATAAACACAACTTGAACAATTTTGTGCTACATTGGTGCTTTCCTCAATGTAGTCCATAAGAACATATTTTTGCGTTAGGCATGGTTTCAAAATAGGAATCAGGTAAAGAACCAAAATAAAATAGTAATCGGAAGAAATAAGATAGATTTTGATTTTAAAACTCGCTGAATTANGAAGAAATAAGATAGATTTTGATTTTAAAACTCGCTGAATTATTGAATTTTTCAGTTGCCATACTAACCAAATATTATATTTATTATTCTTCACATGGCACGAATTCATAAATAATGAATTAAATGTTACTAACTCAGTAGAATAACCGGGTAAATACCACAAATAATACACTAATAAATCCCTCAACAATGTTTTCTGCCACATAAATATTGCACGTGCGCTACAAGTAGTGAAATGCGGAAGTTTGTTATGATTTAGCAGCTGGTAATTGACAGTTCTCAAAACTAGCGCCAGATTTCAGAGGTGCACGGGCATGCTAGTATGAAAAATTCAGCGTTCTAACACACTTGTGGCTATTTCCGACTGTCGCAGCAAAGGCAGATAAAGTTTACACGTCGTGGGGTAAAGTCAATTTCCGCAGTCAATGGTTATAGTGCTGAGATTGGATATATCCGATTAACTCAGCAAAAGGGTTAATAACACAACATTTCCATGAGACTTGTGTCCAATATTTTGTTCTGATTAATTAGTTGTGTGGTGTCAGAAGTATCCTAGTGTTATATCAGAAACATTAAAGGTCCACTTTAAACAATGAATATATTTAGCATAACAAATCAAGAGGCAGGCTGTCGATTAATGGACCACATTGAGTAGGTAACTGTATACATATTTCCTAAAAGAAGTAATCCACAATTAGCTTAACAGCCAGAAACCCTTGTACAGAATAACTTTAAGATAAAGTATAGATGTATTTATTATTCATAAACCTAGAAGAGTAATCCTGTTATCAAGATCTTTAAAGAGTAAGCCATGGTGGTGGTTGGTTCAACTATTACCCGTATGGACTATACAAGGTAAACTAACATCACAATGTTATAAATAGTAGAATTTACATTAATCCACAGTCTGAAAAGTATAATATCTACCGAAAATGACAAAAAATAAAAATGCCTTCTGTGGTGCAAACACTTAACTGTTGAATCAATATTTCAAGAACTAGTTTAGTTTTGTAAACCAAAGTGTTTAGTCTCGAGAGCTGACATAACTTGCCTACGAGTGAAGGGCTATCACCTACATCACTTCCTTCCGTGAGTAGAACGCTGTGCACTCGATACAGGCAACCTGCTTTACACTAGCCTCGGGTCCTCCTAATATGAGAGGGTTGTGAAGTGTTTGGACCTTATAACACACTCACACACGGACACAAATAACACCGGGGTTGGTTTGGTTGATGCCAACATTTATTTTAATGTGTGATACATCTAATGAATTTAAAATTGTCTTAATTAAAATAAACTTTAAAAATGGTAAACAGGGGGAGATTATATAATGTCTTAAAATACTATGGAATGTTAATAAACAATTTCTGTAGCCACCCCGACAAATATTTAAGTCCTCCTTCATTCAGTTTGTTATTTTAAACTCGGCACCGCCTGCTATTTATTGGCTCATGTTAATCATCATCATAATTAACTGTTACCAGCCTGTGGCCGGGTCAGTTAATAAATATCCTTTCACCATTCTTCCTCCTTTAATTGATTTCATTCTTCTCCTCTCACTTGAACACTTTCTGTTATCTGCTCCTCCCATCTCTTTCTTGGCCTCCCTTGCAGTCTTTTCCCTAAGTACTTCATTTCCAACATTTTCTTCTGCATCCTCTTTTTCCGTCCTCACTACATCAGGGTGTATGTCTTTGTAACATCCAGAGTCACTCGAATATATAAGCTATCAACTGTAAGTAGTGAAAGAATTATGTAAACAAGGCATTTTTAAAAATACGAAAGAAGCTATGACCGGAATTCAAACCCCAATCAACCCTTCATCGGAAGTTCAGTCTCTTGCGAGAGTGACGACTGACCTTTCATTCTTCTACACATTGACGGTTATGTTTTGTTAGGTTGGGTAATATTGACATAGGTCTGTCATAGACAGGATTATAAACTAAAAGCGCAAAATAATGCTAAAAGAATTGAAAATACTTCACGATTATTATGTAAAGCAGTGTTATCTGCGAATGAGAACAAAATACTATTCGTATTTCATACTTTACTTTATCAATAAACTTTTCATTCTGGTATTCTTTTTATCACCGAGTCTTATTATCCGTTCGGACTACTAACCTTTTTGCTATTGAATAGCAAAATAAACAAAACTCTTTCAATCCTGATAATATAATTATTTTTTAAATATTACTAAGTAATGTTTATTACTTTCTAATACTTATTTAGTCTATGTTATTAGGAACTCGAGAGTTCATTGCCACACTTACTTAAGTACGCCACCTATTTTTATCTTAAGATAGTCCTATCCAGTCCACCTCATTACTCATATACATTCTTTAAAAAAAATCATTTAGTAATATTAGTTAAATAATTACTGAGTATTGTAATGTTAGATTTTGTTGAAAATGACTCTAATTATTTGGTTCAAAACTGGAAACCGGGGACTATTTTGCATTATCAATATTACTGTACCTTTATTTATCTAAAATAAATTAATTTAAGGGTTGTTTGGCTACTATGAATGATATAATTTGGTTTTTAATTTATTTTGAAGATTGAATTATTATTATTATTATTAGCACCGCGTCTTACTACCCGTTCGGGTAGTACACACTTACGCTAATGTGTAATGGTTGGGTGATTGTGAGATGAAATGGTGGACCTACGGTTTAACGTGGAATCCGAACCACGGTGGAGACCTGGCATTCCCCACATTCACAAGATGTCTTGTCAGAGGTGAAGGAAAGGGTTTGGTAATCAGATAAATTTATGCCGGGACCGAGGATTGAACCCCGGACGCCAGCACAGAAGTCTGACACCTTACCCCTAGACCGCCAGGTCACCAAGATTGAATTAAAATTATTAGTTTTTCATGATAACAAATAGTTTTAGGGTATTTTGCAAATTCTATTTTTGACAATCTAAATTTGGTTTAAAACCTATTAATAAAGAGTGTTTATTGAGAGTAACAAGATGATTTCTTTGTTTTGATAAGGAAAACATACCTAAGGATAGACAGTTTACTCAAAACATATTTTTGGAAATTTTGAGAAATATTTTTGAAGTTATAATAATTACAAAATATGAGAAAGTTTGTGCCATTGTGTCATACCATTTATGTATTTATTTTAATTTCATTGTTATGTTTATTACCTGTAGCTAAAAATATAATGGAAGCTACTATTGGTGAGAGGTCCAAGTGACACATTTAATGTCATGTCAGCCACTTCGGTGGCCACATGGTCTAATACGTTACTCTCGCACTGGACTAGACCGACAATGACGGGGAGATCGAGGTTAGTATCTGGGTCGGTTGTACTGAAGGGTTTTCAAATAATTATTTTCCACTCTCCCTCCTCACAAATGCGGGTGCTTTTCCATTAAATATCACCTTCCTAAACTTTAAAACCATTAGATTAATTAGTACATGAGCGTATAACCCGAATGGGTAGTAAGACACGGTGCTAAATAAATAATTTCACATCGAATTATTTATGTTGGCAATTCATGTTTTTTTACAATATATAGTGTTATTGTCTTCATACTTTCACAAAAACCTTTTTTTTTCTTGTTTCTTTGAAAATATATTTCTGTCCATGTAATAATGTGTATTACAAATAGATTTTCATTTTAGTAAATAACTTTTCTTAGTGCTGATGATATAATGTATATATTTTGTTTATTTCTGATTGCTGATTATAACATTATATTATGTAAAATATATTTATTTAAAGATGGGGGTCTAGGTCTACTTTATGATCATCTCTAAAACCATCTCCACATCTCAAGCTTGCATTTGTTTAACTAATCTAAAAGTTACTTATGTAAATCGATTAAATTTTATTAGTTTTACTTTGTTAAATTGTTTATATATATATTAAGTTTGGGACCACATAGAACGTTAGAGCCATCATAATCTTGAGGCCTACAATGTCCATGATTACCATAATTTATTTAGCCTATGAGAAAGTAAAAAGGCTAATATTTTTAATCAATAGTATTCTAAATAATGTTAGGTAGAGTAAAAGTAAATAGTTTAAAAACAAAAATAGTTATGTATTCAATTATATGGATTTACTATTACTAACTAATGTTCATCCATATTTCCTGGTTCGGATTATACGCTAATTTGTTTTAATACCATAATATGAGCTATTTAAATTTATTCAATGTGAACGGCTAGTAAGATGAGGTGCTTAGAAAATATAAAAACATTTTCTTTTCAAATAATGAGTTAAAAAATTAATATCCAATTATATGCCCACAACGGGCAACAAATATATTTTACAAATTGGTTTGAATCAATAAGTATTTTCCCGCTCCTAAGGTCAACGTCAGGCCTCAGCCTAAACTACAATACCTACTACATTTCAAAAAGGGGGGGTTTGTACTTAGCTAAGAGAGAGTTAAGGAAGTTCACTGCACTGGTCTCACAACCCAGCTCTCTGGCGCGTGCGCGCACACACACACTCACACATCTCGGGCCATGTACGTTTAAAAATTACAAGATGTTTGTGGATTTCTGTTGGACTATTCTAGCGCCTTAAATATTGATGTTTAAATTGTCTGCCTACCACTCTCAGGTGAATACAGTGATTCCTATTTATGATTTAAAATAGTGGGAACATAATTTCAAAGCTTCACAATATTGGAATAAATGGTTTGTCTAGTCACTTCTAAAAAGATTGTGGCAACACTGTAAATTGCTAAACGTTACAAGTAGTTCCCGGTATTCCTACAAGCAACGTTGCACTATGTTTACAAAACAAATTTCATATTTTAATTTATTAAATAAGCTTTTAAAACCTAGTATTAAACTAATATATTATAAATAAATAGCTAAAACAAGGATAAAGATTCTATCTAGTAATTTTATTTCTTCTTTTTCCAACATTAATACTTACATCCTGTTGCACCAAGCCTTACCGGGTGGCGCAACTTGCACCACACTTTTCTTACCAGGTGTACAAAGGAATTATTTTAACCAGATTGATAAAATTATTAGAATAACAAAAATAGATTTATTATAATAGAAAACAAAAGATATGATTGATTATAATAGATATACAAAATCATAAGATAGAAGTTCCAGATTAATACTGTCTTGTCGCAACACGGGCAAGATCAAATGCAGTGGCTTGAAGAGCAATGTTCAGTTACAAAACAGCTGGACTGACGCCAGGCAATGGTCAGTTGAGTCTACAAGAAAAACAGTGAAGTAATTATAAACAAACGTTAACTGGAAATGATACACATAGTATTATTAACACATTTATAATTTAAATTAGCTTGCTTGATTGGGACTTAAGAAAATTCTTTAAGAGACATAGTATAATGAATTGCAATAGAAAGGTTAGTTGATTTCATTGGTAGATGGCTGACATACAAGTGTCTATACACAATAGTACATGTATTTACTGACCCACTCCCTGGGGTACAACACTAATATAATTCATACAAGACTAATACTCAGACAATAGGTGCCAAAAAGGGCAAACAGAAAAAAAGGTATTATCCGCGTGGATCCCAAATAGAAACAAGCAGAGCTCCGCGATTTACGCACCCAAGCTAATACCACACGTGAAGCGTGGCAACAAGAATAATTGAACACATTGACCCAACTAGGTCCTAGAAAAAGATAGACAACCTGGTTGTAGCCATAACAACAAGTGTAGTCTTAAGGACTCAAAAGAGAAATATAGTGCTCGTGGAGAATAGCAACCATTTAGACTAAGTCCTCTTTACATCTGGAGCTCAAGGCTCCTGTATCGAAACTATATTATATGGATAGAGGAAAACATGGTCTCTTGGACCAATAGAACAAGTCTGAAGGACTTGAGCAACACTAGAGTTACTGTGACTACACCAACAGAGTCGGAAGAACACAAAACCAAAATCTAGTCATTCTGACTGAAACAAGAAGTCAAAATAATCGTAATAGTCGGCCTCGACTATACTGTCTGAAATAAACAATAAGTCAGATGGACTTATTAAATAAACAATTTCTAATCGTTTAACTAAACAATAAGTTTGATGGACGTCACCTCTATACTTAAGAAATCGGAGAGGATATTCCTGGGTGGCATGGCGGTGAGAACCACGTCCAACACTCCATGACCACCGGTCCTTTCGTGAAGAGAGGTTTTCCTTGGAGGCGCTGCAGTGATTACCACGCCCAATACTCCAGGGCCACCAGTCCCTTCGTGGAGAGAAGTTCCTTCTTCAACGACGTGATGTGATAGAATAATATAAAGTAAACCTGAGAGTTCTTATTTTATTTTATACTCTTTCTCTGTCTAGAACGGAACAAAAAAATTAATATAAAAGATGTGATAACACTGGTGTTGATTGGAGCTTGAGGGGTGTGGAAAAGGGAAAGTTCGAAGACACGCCGCTACGACACTGGCGCTCAAGGGTCGTGGGAGCGAGCCCAACTTAGTAGAATTCTTTTCTACGACTGAAGGGGTAGAAAGTGTATATATTAGGAAGCACCCTGTCGCCAGTTGTGTTCAATATTATGCTAGAAGGCATGTGGGCGTTATTCGATACCATCCAGCCACGGTGAGTAAGTCTTGAAGCATATTATTCTTGAATGTATTAGCTTTAATTATCTTCTTTGGATTCCACTATTGTAAGCTTAATATTTTTAAGCAGATCTTTATTATTAAAATGATTTGTAGTATTTTCTATTGAGAGCACGTGGATCATACCCGAGTCCATCCAGTCGTAAACAGTAGGTTTTGAAGGATATTATTATTAAATATTACAAATCTAATCCTCTTCTTTGGATTCTGCCAATATAATTATTATAACTTCGTATTTTTACGTAGCCTAATTGTGTAAGTGTCAACTTTACATGATTGACACGCTACAGTCCATATAATCCTGTTAAAGTAGTTATTGATTTTTTTTTTTATATACATATAAAAGAATACCAAATAAAAATTATAATCTAAAAAAATCGAAGTAAAAATAGTTCCGCTTTATATAGTAAAATTCAATTTAGAATATTTAACTTAATTTAGTCATTATAAGCAAAATAGTGTGAGGCTGAAAATGTTATAGTTTTCATTGTATAATTTAATTAGTATGATTAGTAAAAGTTATACAGAGTCTTCTTTCTAGATAATATAAATTATTTTTCATTGGAGAAAACCGATTTCAAATCCATAGAACGGTTTTGTCACAATCTTTTATTTTGTAATACCATATTTTTATGGTTGAACGAGTGTTGACCCACCCCTTAACACTTTAGGGCAATTTATCCAATGAGTTATATATTATTTGTGTAGGTTGGTGTTTCCAAGTGTTATGTCTGGCTCTCTTACTTTATTGTAAGCACTCGGGCATCGCTCAGGTGCTCTTAGGGCTTTGTTGTGTTATTTACTTTTCAAGCTATTGTTGTGCATCGTATGGCTTAGTTCTTGAAGTTGAGCTTGAACTTTTATGACTCATTATGAATTGTAGCTTTGTTGTGCCTCACTGTTCAGCCGGCCCTTGTATCTTTCCTCCGCAGTTGCTCAAACCACGCCCAACCACCCTCTCCACTGCCTGGACAGCTCCACAATTCATATTCTCTGAGCCGTCCATTACGGGATTACTTAATATGGTGGTTCCTCGTTCAGAGGGCGCCCTCCCACCCCTACCCACTTTACTCTCAACCCCATTGGTTTCCCGGACGTCCTAGAACTCGTTGTCTCCAGAGGGATCAGAAGGCGGTTAGTGCTGAAGCCTCTAGCTGAGTTAAACTCGGATCACAACCCCGTTCTTGTGAACCTGGGACACGCGGTGTCCTATATAGACCCCCTAAAAACCCGACCTAAAGCGCACTGACTGGGACAGGTTCACGAATGTGTTGAGAGAGAAGTTGGGACCCACCCCTACCTTTAGAACAGTAGCAGAAATCGATCGAGGTGCGAAGCTCATAACTTCCGCCATCAAGGGGTCGCTCCAAGCTTCGACGCCGAGGCACCGTCTTAAGAGGACGCCACAGGCGTCTTTGCCCGATTCTATCCTCAGGCACGTCCGGGAGAAAAATCGGCTGAGGAAGGCTTGGCAAGTCTCGAGGGACTCGGTAGACAAGGCCAACTGGAGCCGCAAAGTCCATGTGGTTCGGGAGATGGTCCGAGAATACGGGAACAGTGTCTGGGAGGACAAGATTGATAGCCTGTGCGTGCAGGACAGGTCCCTGTGGCATATGATGAGTAACTTGATGCGGGTCCCCGCAAAGAGGCCGTCTATTGTGGGTCGCAACGGGGGGGCCAACTCCGACCAGGAGAAGGCAGATGCTCTCGCTGAGCACTTAGAGGCGCAATTTGTACCGATTGACAACCCGTCAGACCCGGTGCACGTTGGGCGCGTGGCTCAGGTCATCGGTGGGATCTCATACAGACCCTTGGATGAACCTGAACCCACGGAGGTGACAGAAATGTCGTGGGCGATAGCCGCTCTAAGATTAAACAAGGCCCCCGGACCCGATGGTATCAATAACGCGGTCCTCAGAAAGCTGCCCTTGGAGGCGATTGACTTCCTCGTGGAGTTATTCAACGCCGTCCTGTTCCCGAGTCACTTCCCCGAGCTCTGTAAGCACACCAACATCCTCTGCTTTCATAAACCGGGTAAGGAGCTGGCCTTAGCTTCGTCCTACCGACGGATCAGCTTGCTCGACTGTCTGGGCAAGTTGTTCGAGAGACTACTATTGACGAGACTGACCCGACACGTTCGCGAGGTGGGCATCTTGGTGAACGAGCAGTTCGGCTTTCGGGTGGGAGACGCTATCTCTCACCAACTCGTCCGGCTCGTGGAGCAGGTAACGAGGAACTTCAACATCAACAGGCTGACTGGAGCTGTCTTTCTCGACGTGGCAAAGGCCTTCGACCGTGTTTGGCACGAAGGTCTCCTTATTAAACTCCTCTCCCTGAACCTGCCCTTCTACCTAGTTAAGGTTGTTCAATCTTATCTATCCCACCGCACCTTCTCCACTACCTTTGGAGAACGCCACCTCCCAAGTCAGAAGCATTCGGGCTGGAGTGCCGCAGGGTTCCATGGTGGGCCCTGTGCTCCTCAGTTTGTATTTGAATGACATTTCAAAATCCCCAGACACCAAGTTGGCACTGTATGCGGACGACACGGCTCTAGTAGCGGATTCGTGGCGAGGGAAGCTGGTGGAGAGGCGACTCCAGATGCACCTGACGCAGTTGGAAGGGTGGCTGACCACCTGAAGGACAAGTATTAAATGGAGAAGAGCGCAACAGTGCTCTTCACATGGAAAAGAAAGTTCTACAGGCCGGCCCCACTTCGACTGTTTGGAGAACAGATCAGATGGGCGGACAGTGTTAAGTACCTGGGACTTAAGCTGGAGACCAAACTGACCTGGGTACGACACTGTAACGAAAGACTCAACAAGGCGAGGCAAAGGCAGGGAATCCTAGGCCCGTTACTTAACAGGCGTAGCGCCCTGTCAACAAGGAACGGTCTGACGCTATACAAGCAGTTTCTCAGACTATACGTGTCCCACTTGGGACCACCCGATGGGCACATATATGAGGAGGATGCAGGCTTTCCAGAGCGTGTGTCTGAGGATCGTTGTGGTCATACCTTGGTATGTCCGGAATCAGACTCTGCATCGCGACCTGGATATGCCAACCATCAAGGACCATCTCCGGGAACTGGCACAGTCCTTCTACGCCAGACTTCCCGGTGCCACCAATCCTCTTACCCAGTGGCTTGGTAATTACGTCATCGACGTCCCAAAGAACTGCTCGGATAAGCGAGATGTGACAACAGTGATATGCAAGGCTCTTACACAGCCACCCATAAAATAGCGTCTCCGCACGTAACACTAAAAACCGTTATTCTGTTCCCCAAATTTTCTTTCGTTCACTATTATTAATAATACTTTACTCTGTTTCAGAACTTCGCGAAACGCAAAAACCTGTCTTTATTTGCGAACCACATGGTGTGACCAATTTGTCGGTACGTGTTGGAACTTGTTCTCGTGCTCCCCTTCAGGGAGCATCAGAGCATACTATTCGACTTTGACTACGACTATGACTATGACTCAGAGGGCAGTCGGAGAGTGGCTACCCAACCCGGGTGCTTTGTATGTATGGAAGAGCTATTAAATTGCCAAAAGTTACGAACAAGAAAAATTGTCTAATATTCTCTCGATCCTTAACCTCCCACCGCAACTCATGTTTCCGGGACCATCACCCTACATCGCCACTGCAACTCAATTTGTAAGGACCATCACCCTAACTCCCACCACGACTCAAGTTGCCGGGACCATCACCTTACCTCCCACCACGACTCAAGCCGCTGGACCATCGCCCTACATCCCCACCGCAACTCAGGCTGCCAAGACCATCATCCTAACTCCCACCGCGAATCACGTTGCAGGGAACATCACCCTAACTCCCACCAAGGCTCAAGTAGCCGGGAAAATCACCCAACCTCCCATCGCAACTCAAGTTGCCAGGACCATCACCCTACTTCCCACCGCGACTCAAGTTGCCAGGACAATCACCCTACCTCCCACCAAAGCTCAAGTTGTCGGTACCATCACCCTACCTCCCACAGCGACTCAATTCGCCGGGAAAATCACCCTACCTCCCACCAAAGCTCAAGTTGCCGGGACAATCACCCTACCTCCCACCAAAGCTCAAGTTGCCGGGACCATCACCCTACCTCCCACCAAAGCTCAAGTTGCCGGAACCATCACCCTAACTCCCACCGCGATTCAAGTTGCCGGGACCATCACCCTAACTCCCACAGCGATTCAAGTTGCCAGGACAATCAC
>CABFVX010009601.1:0-17661 GCA_902151425.1 Timema shepardi
AAACACGTCTCCCTTTCGGAAGGGTTCGCCAAAGACTAAAGGTAATAGGCTCGCGTGCCTGAACTTTTATAAACAGTAGTCGAGTGGCTGATTGCTGAGAGAGAGAGAGAGGGAGGTTTGTTTGGTCATTGTCACCATGAGAGAGAGAGAGAGAGCAAACGAGAGCGAAGTGTGTCTAGGGCAGTGGCGTTCGTCATGGTGGGGGGTTTGGGGAAACACCATCGGAGGAATCATTAGAAGCGAGGGGGAAAGGAAAAACCGAGGGATACGGTGAGAAATATTGAGGAAGGTCAAGAGTAGGAAGACAATTTTTTTGTAATCTTGTTTTGTTTTTTTAATAGGTTATTCTTGTTTCCGATTCTTTGCGAGGTTGTTTGTGATTGACCGAAATGATGTATCGATGATTTACAAAAGCTCTAATGCTTATGTAATAAGTACATTTTTTTTTATCTCTGCACCTTACTACCCGTCCGGGTTACACGCTTATTTACTAATTACTTTATTGGGTTTTAAGGATGAGGAAGGTTATATTTATAGAAAATGCACCCGCATTTTTGTGGAGGTAGAGTGAAAAATAGCCAGGGAAAAACTACCCTCAGTACATCCGACCTAGATTCAAACTCCCCGTCATCGCCAGTCTAGTCTATTGCGAGGAAAAGAGCCTTAGACTATGCGGCCATCGAAGCGAGTAATATCAATTTTAAACCCCTTTTGTACATGCATTAAAATGATTATTTTGTTGAAATATTTAGTGTGTACTTTCTAAACACAACTATGTCATGCACAAGACTTACAAGCTGACTTAGCCTTCTCATATTATTATTATTAGCACCGCGTCTTACTACCCGTTCGGGTTATACGCACAGCCTTCTTATAAAGTGCGTCTAATACAACACACTCAGGCCTAACTAACACACATATATTTACTAACTGGATTGCAGGACGAGACCTTGAACAAATTGTGTATATATATATATATATATATACATATATATTCATTAGCACCTAGAATCGAACCAGGGACTCTTATACACGAATACACGTTATCAAACAATATAGCCACTAAGCTCCAAGGACGGGGAGCTCAAGAATAAAGAAGAGTTTTTTTAAATTCCTTTTAGCTTGTCTGATAACAAATTCCTAAAGATTCGTATTTCGTTGTGATGCGTTGAGTCTACAGTAGCCTCATGGCTTCTTTGGTGTTGACTGACAGCTCACAGATGACAGCTGACGGCTTTGAAAAGTTACCAGATCAAAGTATGTATCCCTACGCCGAACAATATGGTCTGCAAAAACATGTGTTTAGCAGCTGTCACTTCTGACAGTCAAAATTTAGGTATATACCTAAATAATGACTGTCAGAAGTCAGCTGTGAAGCTGTCAGTCAGCACCAAAGAAGCGACGGGGCTACTGTAGATACCTAAATGTTGACAGTCAGAAGTCAGCTGTGAGCTGTCAGTCGGCGCCAAAGAATCCACGGGGCTACTGTAGATACCTAAATGTTGACTGTCAGAAGTCAGGCGTGAGCTCAGTCAGCACCAAAGAAGCCACGGGGCTACTGTAGATATGGTGGTTTATTGTTTACTTTAGCGACACAAAATCCCGTATAGATAATATTATGGTCTAATAGGTCATTCTCACGTTAGACTGGATTGCAGATGACGGAGAGATTGGGGTTCGAACGTGAGCAGGGTGTACTAAGGGAGGTTTTTCCCATATAGTTTTCTAATCTTCTTCCTCCAAACAAATTTGGGCACATTTCTTCTAAAATTGTTCCTCCCTCATCCCTCTCCCATTATCGTGGATTGATGTATGCGTTTGGCCCGAATGAGTACTAAGACGAGATCAAAAAATAAACGGGTCATTTCTTTGCTTAAACACATAGTTAACCATTTTAAATATTTTATAGCTGAAGGATACAATAGCATTATTGATTTGGTTTTTTTTTAATTACTTGTCACAGTTTGTGGTATTTATCTTTATTTACAAACATTAAAAATGCATACAAACTTAATTTATTTACATACTATTATTTATATCTCAAAGTTTAACAACATTATATGAATTACATTCATGTAGGTGACCTGGTGGTCTAGAGGTAAGGTGTCAGACTTCTATGCTGGCGTCCGGGGTTCAATCCTCGGTCCCAGGCAAAGATTTATCTGATTACCAAACCTTTCCTTCACCTCTGACAAGACATCTTGTGAATGTGGGGAATGCCAGGTCTCCACCGTGGTTCGGATTCCACGTTAAACTGTAGGTCCTTCATTTCATCTCACATTCACCCTACCATTACACATTATCGTAAATGCGTATAACCCGAACGGGTAGTAAGACGCGGTGATAATAATAATAATAATAATACAGTCATATAATTAAATCATATCACACAACACGTTTATAAATATACAATCGAATCTAATTTCATTATTCTGTACCGTGTGTTAAATTGCACAGTTTATCACAGTTTTGAACATAAGAAACGATCACAGCACAACCTACTAAAACGACGGTTAGTTGGAACCAACGCACAACCCCTCCGATCGTCCGAAGCATCGATTTCTTCTATTTAGTTACCCCGTATTTGTGATTCCCCGAAATAGAGTGTTTTTTTCAGGGAGCAAACACAGCATATTATGAATCATTCTATTTTTCTTAAAGTAGGCTTAGTTTCATTTTCTCAAAAATTCGACATCTTATAAATAAAGTCATATACAAAATGTCGTTCATGAGATTTAAATTTAAAAAAACTTGTATTCTTGACCTACATCTAAACAAATCAAAGAAATATTCACTGTCCAGCGAAAAGATGGCCGAAAGTTAGTGAACGTTTACTTTGCTGGTATTTTATAATACGATCGGAGGGAACACAAAACACATCCCGATTATTAAAAATCCCCTCGGGTTTGTCTAAAAACTACTCACAATATTTTAAACATATTTTTCTTTGATGTCAAGAATTCTCCTACTGTGAGATTCACCAACGGGTACCACATAAAATAACAAATAAAGAAAATTCTCCCGTTGAAAATAAACCCGTTTCTGACAATTAAAAATAAAGAGTCTTGGAGCAGAAGATGTAAAATATGTTTTCACAGCTTTCAATTTAGATCAATGGTGTCAAATAAACGTCAACACTCGGGAGGTTAAATGAAACTAACTTTCGTCAATGTCGGATTCTCTGCAATCCTACTAATCATATTAAGGATTCCATCAAGACACTTCATTGTAAAATACAAATCGTGCAGAGCTGGTAAATTTGGGATATAGTCCACTCGCTGTAACTTTGGAATCCTCAGATAGTCCTTAAAATTGTATTCAAAAGCTTCTTAAGAGAATGTGGGGTTTAATTTTGGGAACTATGCTGGCGGCCGGGGTTCAATCCTCGGTCCCGGCATAGATTTATCTGATTACCAAACCCTTCCTTCACCTCTGACAAGACACCTTGTGAATGTGGGGAATGCCAGGCCTCCACCGTGGTTCGGATCCCACGTTAAACTGTAGGTCCTCCATTTCATCTCACAATCACCCTACCATTATACATTAGTGTATGTGCGGATAACCCGAACGGGTAGTAAGACGCGGTAATAATAATAATAATAATAATAATAATAATTTTGGGAAGTTATTTTCATAGGAAGACTACTTAGAAGAGCTACTAAACTGACTATTTACGTATTCATTCGTCATTTTGTTTTGTTACATGCGGCTGATATTTTAAATGGATATTATCAAAACCAATAAACTAGAAACATTCTATCGTTGTTGACCTCAAAAGATATGTTTTGCATTTTATTGGAATTCCTTCCTAGTTTAGGTCGAGTTTTACTCCTGAGTGAGACCAAAGGTAGAGCTGATTGAGTTGAGAACTGTGGACTATTCCACAAACTCGCCCGTTGCAAAATATGATTGTCTTCTCTAGTAAATCCCTCGCTCAGACTTCACCCAGGGTGTACATGTTGGTGTTTATCGGTCTCCTGCCTCTGACGGTCCCCTGGAGCATGCTGGACTTGTAGGTCTCGGCCCTCAATGAAGGGCAGATGGACGGCTTGCGGCTTTGTATGGGAGTCACCGTCTTCACCGGCCTGCAAGTACAAGAAGATGATGTCTCTATGCTCGACATGTGCTAAGATAGGGGCGGGGTCTGATTCACACACACACACACGTGCGCCGTATAAAGTGGGATTCTCCATCCTCTCGACACGAATATTCGATCGAGTTTCTTTGTCAGAGTAAATAATACTAAGCACCGCGTCTTAACTAACCGTTCGGGTTATACGCTTTAAGTGGTGACCTGGCGGTCTAGGGGTAAGGTGTCAGACTTCCGTGCTGGCGGCCGGGGTTCAATCCTCGGTCCCGACACAGATTTATCTGATTATCAAACCCTTCCTTCACCTCTGCCAAGACATCTTGTGAATGTGGGGAATGCCAGGCCTCCACCGTGGTTCGGATTCCACGTTAAACTGTAGGTCCTCCATTTCATCTCACAATCACCCTACCATTACACATTAGCGTAAGTGCGTATAACCCGAACGGGTAGTAAGACGCGGTGCTAATAATAATAATAATAATATACGCTTTAAGTACTAATTACGCCAATGGGTTAGAAATTGGGAAGGTTGAATATAGAGGAAGTGAACCCCTCCCCCAGTTCACCCGAGTGAGATTCGAACCTCGATCTCCCCGTCCTCGGGAGTCTAAGAGAAACACGGTGCTAGCGTGTTAACTAACTACGCCACCAAGGCTGGTCAGAGTAAATAGCTTGAGTTTCTAATAACCGTCCATACTAATAATAGTATTGATTATAATAAGGTCAATTTATAATAATAATAATAATAATAATAATAATAATAGCTACACCCGCCTCGGTGGCGTAGTTGGCTAACGCGCTAGTCGTGTTGAGCCCGACATCCGAGGACGGGGAGATCGAGGTTCGAATCTCGGTCGGGTGAACTGGGGGTGGTTTTTCCTAAACGGTTTTCCACTCTCCCTCCACGAAATCAATTAGCGTAATTAGTACTTAAAGCGTATAACCCGAACGGGTAGTAAGACGCGGTGCTAAATAATAATAATAATAATAATAACTACAGTTATATATACTATATTTATCAGAGTGTCTTACTATCTGTTCAGATTATATGCGTATGTGATACTTACTCTAATGGGGTATCTATCAGGAATGAAGCATTTCAGAGGTAATCTATTTGCATTTTCGCGAGAGTAGATTGAGAAGCCATATAAGAATCCTCAGTAGGACCGACAGGGAATCGAACCCCGCATCATCAGCATTCCAGTCTATTGCGATAGTGACGCCTTAGACCATTCGGCCAACCAAAAAGGTTATTCTAATCAAACATGATATGCTATACGTACTTTCCGCAGCATGGGAAGTCGAGCATCTTTTGATCTTTTCCGAAATCTTCTCCGTCCTCGATGGTCTGGGGCAGTAATTTGTCCAACGTCTCTGGTAGCAACAGGGACAGGAAGCCCCCTATTATACCGACCACTCCTAGGACCATGAAGGGTATGAGAGGGTTGACCACGGCCTGTGAACAAACATAGTGATTGTAGAGACTAGACAGACCTAGTCCTCGATACGGACAATCATTCACGTGATGAAGACTTCTTGACCACGGCCTGTGGACGAACAAAGGAGATTGTAGAGACTAGACAGACCTAGTTCTTGATACGGACAATCATTCACGTGATGAAGACTTCTTGACCACGGCCTGTGGACAAACAAGGAGATTGTAGAGACTAGACTGACCTAGTCCTCGATACGGACAATCATTCACGTGATGAAGACTTCTTGACCACGGCCTGTGGACGAACAAGGAGATTGTAGAGACTAGACAGACCTAGTCCTCGATACGGACAATCATTCACGTGATGAAGACTTCTTGACCACGGCCTGTGGACGAACAAGGAGATTGTAGAAACTAGACAGACCTAGTTCTTGATACGGACAATCATTCAAGTGATGAAGACTTCTTTGGATATAAATTACTACTTTCAATACGGGTCCGTAAAGTCCATTTTTCCATTTAGACGTGAAGTCAAATCGAGTAATATGAGATATTCCCGAAGCAGAATCAAAGTTCAAATATAAAAAAAAAGTGTTTATTGTTGGATACAATATTATACTTAGTATATCTATGTACATTTAGGTATTAGATATAATTTACAACTGCTATACGGTATTTAAAACATGGCTAGTTAATATATTTTGTTTTAAAATGATAAATAAAGCTATCATCACAAAATGTGATTTAGTTATTTTTGAATTATTTTTGTCCATGCCGACACTTTTAGTTTGTGATGGGAATATTAACACAAGAGATCTTGCTTCGGTAGCCGCCTGGTATAAAGCGCTACTTTCGTGTTGGACTAGACTGCCAATGATGGGAAGATCGAGGTTCGAATCTCGGACGGGTGTACCGAGGCGGAATTCCCCCCCCCCCAATTAGTTTTCTACTCTCCCTCCATGCAAATCCTGATACACTTCATCTAAACATAACCTTCCCTTAAAACCATTAACGTAATTAGAACATATGCGTAAACCACCAAACGGGCAATAAGACATGGTGCTAAAAAAAAGCAGAGAATAAAAATTAAATAATAATAATATTTAGCACCGCGTCTTACTACCCGTTCGGGTTATACGCTTTAAGTACTAATTACGCTAATGGATCAGGAATGGTTGTATAAGAGGAAGTGAACCCGCATTTGCGTGGAGGGAGAGTGGAAAACCATTTAGGAAAAACCACCCCCAGTTCACCCGACCGAGATTACGAACCTCAATCTCCCCGTCCTCAGCAGTCGAGCGCAACACGACAAGCGCGTTAGCCAAATACGCCACCGAGGCGGGTAAAAATTATATAAAAATCCTAAATGTGTTTGTTTTAACTTAAAAGGTTTTTTTTCCTAAACTTTATAAATTGTCGAATTTGGAATATTTAAAAAAAAATCAAAGCCAAGGCGAACGGAGTGGGGTGTGGTAAAAAAAAACTTAGCACAGATTTAATCAGCTGAAGAACTAAAACATTTTTAAATCATTTCTTACAAAATAATTATAATTTAAGTGTATTGGGACCAGGTTCATGCAGACTGTGAGACCATTTGTTTGCTGTGTTGAGAAGTGAACTCACCAGGTACACGACGTATGGAGCAGCGATGCTGGCCACATGCCCCATCAGATGTACCAACATAACACCCTGCCCTCTAACGACGGTAGGCAGAAGCTCGGCTGCGTATTGGAGACCGATGTTGTAGGCCACATTGATGGACAGGCGTCCAAACATCGCCATCGTAGCAGCGGGCATTCCTGTAGAACAAACACTCCGACTATAGGCCGATTTTCTTAAGAAGAATCTTACCTGACACCTACAACAGTTACTATATACCTACAGTAGCCCCATGGCTTCTTTGGTGCTGACTGACAGCTCACAGCTGACGGCTTTGAAAAGTTACCAGACCTAATTATGTATACCTACGCCGGACCAAATGATCTGTAAAAACATATGTTTAGCAGCTGTCACTTCTGACGGTCAAAATTTAGGTATAATACCTAAATGTTGACTTTCAGAAGTCAGCTGTGAGCTGTCAGTCAGCACCAAAGAAGTCGTGGGGCTACTGTAGGTGTTCTTATTCATGAACATTTGGAACATCCTTTAAAAAAAATACATTAGCTATAAATTTTTTATCGGTACTTTTTAATAATATTTTTACTATTTTATTAGACCCCCACAGACTCCGCCTTAAAATACGGGACGATTCCTGGATAGCTCAGTGGTTAGAGCATTGGCATAGTAAGCTAAAGGTCTCAGGTTCGATTCCTGTGTTCAGGTGTCATTTTTTAAATTAAATAATATTTTTTAATGTTATTTCAGAGGTACTAATAGTATCTGTTAGAGGTGACAGATTCAGATCACATGACTTGACGTATGAATACGTAAAAGTAGTTCTGGTAACTTTTTATAGCTGTCAGATATTTTCATTCGTAAGAAAATTGGTGTATAGATCAGGGTCGAATACCCCCTTTCAAGAATTTGTTTGTTTAGTATTAACAATAATAATTAAAAAATTAAACCAATTAAATCTACTTTATAAGTTTTAATTACTACTAATTATTATTATTACCACCACGTCTTACTACCCGTTCAGATTATACACACGCTAATGTGTAATGGTAGGGTGATTGTGAGATGAAATGGAGGACCTACAGTTTAACGTGGAATTCGAACCACGGTGAGAGGCCTGGCATTCCCCACATTCACAAGATGTATTTTCAGAGGTGGAGGAAGGGTTTGGTAATCAGATAAATTTATGCCAGGACCGGGGATTGAACCCCGGCCGTCAGCATAGAAGTTTGACCCCTTACTCCTGGACCGCCAGGTCACCTACATCCTAAAGCTAGAACAAGATTAATTTATACCTTTGAATGCCATCTAAGCCTATGTGATAAAACCAAACTTGGAGAAGTCGTCCAAAAAAAGACAGGGCAAGAAGTTATTTTAACATTAATTGAATCCCTCTTCAAACAATCTTAAGGTTATAGGTTTATGCTGCCTTAGTTTAAGATAAATATAATCTTGAAATATATAAGTTAAGTTAAAATAAAAGGCGACAATGATACCATTATTGTATAATTATGAACTTATCTTAACGTGGGAAAATTATGTATGCATAGTAAATGTTTAAAAACATATTTCTTATGTTGAGCTAGAATCTTGAGATTTATATATTATGTAGGCCTAAATAGGAGTCTTGAGTTTCATATCATTATCGCGATTGGTCCTTTAAATTTGTCGTGGAAATACAGAGCCATGGGAACAAACGGTTATCTTCGAGAATGTTTATTGTTTTGTAATTTTCTTTTCGGAAACGGTTTGTTGAAGAATAGAAGCATGTTGATTAAGTTATACTTTTTAAACATACACCTCCTTTATAATTTTAACAGTTATCAAATTTCGATAAAATTGACATTTTTCAATAGAAAACTGCCGGATTCTTAGCAACAACAAAATAAGAAAATGTAACAAATAATAAACATTGATACAGTATCTTAGAAGGGGTGTTGAAAATATTAACATAAAAATTTCACTCGTTCTCGAGAAAACTGATATTTCCAAACATGATTTTTCCGAAAGATCTGTCCGGTAGCTGGCGCCATCTACGATTTCCAGGATCCATCTGTTCTTGTTGGTGCGGAAGGATACTTTGGTCGGTTATGTTGCTATTATTATTATTATTATTATTATTAGCACCGCGTCTTACTACCCGTTCGGGTTATACGCACTCACGCTAATGTGTAATGGTAGGATGATTGTGAGATGAAATGGAGGACCTACAGTTTAACGTGGAATCCGAACCACGGTGGAGGCCTGGCACTCCCCACATTCACAAGATGTCTTGTCAGAGGTGAAGGAAGGGTTTGGTAATCAGATAAACCTGTGCCGGGACCTAGGATTGAACCCCGGCCGCCAGTACAGAAGTCTGACACCTTACCCCTAGACCGGCAGGTCACCTTTTGGTCGGTTATGAAGCCACGCCACGCCTTTCACCCTCCCGCCCACCATCCCACAAAGTAGATTTTAGACTTGCACTCGACAGGGCCAAGGACCTTAAATAAAAATAACCCGACCTACCTAACGGGACGAACGCTGCGATGAAACAGAAGACGCCCCCTAGTATCATGGAGCTGAAAGTCATCCAACGTCTTCCCCAGCGGTCCAGGAGGAAGATGGGGATTATGGCCGCCGGGAACTCGGTGGCGGAGCCCACCGTGAACGTCAAGAACACATTCAGGCCAATGTTATCCACGTTCCTCACGTGACCGTCGTAGCATAGGGATATAGTCATCCTGAAAACATAAATGGTCATCAGTCGTTCATTGAGCGATAACTTGCCAGAGTGATACATATTATTAAAATATTGCCAGGACAAGACTTCGAGCTCTGGAATTTGAGATCCGATAACCATCTCAATTCTCCAGATTCTAATCCATCTACAACGTAAGGTCTCTCAATAAATCTCTTTGGAGCAAGGTTTTGGTATCAACGCCTTAAACTGTCTGATCCAAGAAAACAGGGAAAGAGAGTTAAATTTAAAGAATTATGTAATCATATTACTTATCAATAATGAAGCTGAGAAACCAAACATTCTTTATAATCCAGCACTGATGTAGTCAGTCGGGATCGAACCCAGTACCCCTAGGTTCGTATCCAGGTGCACTGAGCACTACACCATGGGGTCGGTTATTAAATTCACTAAACATTGTTTATAAGTTAATTGTTTCCGCCAATGAAATAGCTATTAATCCTTGACTTTTAGAGCTACTAGAGATTATTATTATTATTATTATTAGTAGTAGTATTATTAGCACCGCGTCTTACTACCCGTTCGGTTTATATGCACTCACGCTAATGTGTAATGGTAGGGTGATTGTGAGATGAAATGGAGGACCCTACAGTTTAACGTGGAATCCGAACCACGGTGGAGGCCTGGCATTCCCCACATTTACAATATGTCTTGTCAGAGGTGAAGGAAGGGTTTGGTAATCAGATAAATCTGTGCCGGGACCGAGGATTGAACCCCGGCCACCAGTACTAGAGATAAATAAGGTATATGATTAGGCACGTGGATGATAACTGGATAGCCCAATTGCCAGGCATACGGGAATTTCTGAATAAAAGCGCTCTCTCTAGAATCGAACTAAAATTTACCAGAATTTTTTTTATATGAAATTACCAATATGATTCCTTTGTGACAGGTATTTTATTTTATTTGTTTATATCGCATCTTTCTATTACTTCACATATATATATATATATATATATATATATATATATATACGCTAGTGAAAAAGAGGGTAGAAAGGAATCTAGCCAAATTCGCTTGGAAGGAGAGTGGGAAACCATTTAGGATGAACTACTTATGTTTGTTTGAGTGAGATTCCAACCCCAAACCTCCCCCTCACCGGCAAATCAGGCCAACTAGTTTGACGTTAGTCCACGTGCCCACATGTGTGTAAGATTAAGGTGGCAGCCTTGGTAAGCAAGAAATGGCCACGTGTACGCTGCTAAGCTCTAAAGCNATCTCACAATCACCCTACCATCACACATTAGCGTAAGTGCGTATAACCCGAACGGGTAGTAAGACGCGGTGCTAATAATAATAATTCTACGATGCGCTATTTCAAAGTATGATTCACGCTCAAATAAAGTCGGGAGATTCCAACAAGCCTATATTTTTAGTTTAATCAATAGAAATAAAAGTGTGAAAAAATTTGAAATTAGCTCATTTTCAACGAGCAGAGCTATGAGACTAGTCTAGCTGAAATAGGGATATAGATTTAGCCGTCCTCTAACAAATACAGTATTTTTTGATACGTTAACAATAGAAAAGTTGAGATATTTATTTAACCTCTTTCTTATTGACAAGAATGGTACAAAGGATGGTTATAGGGGAAGAACTAAAGGGAGTATAAGCTTAGACAGAATAGAGAAGGAGTGCCGGAAAACGACACAGACCATTGTATTTTAAGCCGTGTGACCAGACAGTGACTGATAACTTTATTTCTGACCGAGATGGCTTCCTTAATAATAAAATATTACTATCCTCACCAAATGACTATAAGCAAGATTGTCTTATTGCGAAGACTTCTAGTCTTGAATAGGTCGATCACGGAGTAACCTTTGCTCAATTTCTGCTCCTCTTCACGGATTTTCTCGCAGCTGGCCTGAAATTTAATACATTACATACTTTGAAACATTTACTATCTCTATGTTGGAGTTTATGTGATCAGATATTATTGTTTGAATAAATCTATAATCCTCTCGTTTACTTTTATTAACATTGGAATAGAGGGCGTATAAATGTGTAGGCTATATATTGCCATATTTTGGATGATTATTGTTTTGTAAGTTTGGGATACCCATTATAGGTTATATTATATCTTAGAAACTGTTAGAAATATACACTATTGTAGACATATAGCTCTTAAACAATAGAAGACGTATTAGGTTTAAAAAAAACGCTGTTTTGAAAATTTGGACTGTTCAAAAATGAAATAATGTGTTCTAAAAACTAATTTTTAAGTTGGGAGTGTATAGGAAACACGGATTAAGCTCTTTTTTTTAAAGTTTTTAAATCTTTTTTTTTTTAATCAAAATAAATAAAATAATTCTCCGGTAGAAATATGATGTTTAATTTATTAATTCTTTTTTTCCATGGGGACCTCAACAGTTGTTGAATATTTGTCAAGGGGTGCCTTGGAATTTAATGACAACTTTTTCTCTTCGTTTAATAAGTGTTGTCATCTTATGCCGCCATGCTCTTGACAGATATTCAACAACTGTTGATATCATCAGGGGAAGAAAATTAAACTATTTGTTTATACTGGAAACCTATTTTATTTATTTTGGCCATAAAAATGTTTTGCTATAAAAAAAACCTGCAAAAATACTGCCATTAGCTCGCGTTTACACATTAACTAATAGTAGTACGGTACTCGACAATATTCAAACAAAGTAAAGTTTTCTCCTAAGAGCAGCTGTATTACGGTGCGTATAGTAAGTACAGTAGCCCCATGGCTTCTTTGGTGCAGACCGACAGCTTTAAAAGTTACCAGACCAAATTATGTATCCCTACGCCGAAACAGATGATCTGAAAAAAACATGTGTTTGGCAACTGTCACTTCTGACAGTCAAAATGTAGGTATATACCTAAATTTTGACTGTCAGAAGTCAGTTGTGAGCTGTCAGTCAGCACCAAAGAAGCCACGGGGCTACTGTAATAAGTTTTATCCGAAACATTGTTACACACACATCGATCTTGAAGATATTATTACAACGCTGTCTAAACACATAGACTTAAGGAAAAACAAACTTTTAAAATATGTATATATCTACTCACTCTAAATCGTATATAAATGTCAGGGTCAACTTTTTTCCTATTAATCTTCTCGAACTTCCGCAAAATGGATATTGCCTTTTCAGTCTCTCCACGAGAGACCAGCCATCTAGAGATAGGAATAAAAGAAAAATATTAACTGGCGTTAACTTCCCATTGAGAGATAAGATCCATACGTTTTCAAAATAAAAAAGTAGGCTATTATTAAGTGTTGTAGTTTATATTTTGTTAATAGTTTGAGAAGTAGAAATATTAAATAGTTTCCTTCTTTGTCTTTATATGATTTACCTCTTGGATTGTATAGGTCAGCTTTGAATCAAATAATTGTTGCCTAAATCTTATCAGAACTACATTTAAATAAACCTACCTTGCCATACCTAACTTAAAGACATATGGTCTACAAACTCTTCATTCATAATTTCATATTCGTAAATCGTAAGGTTCATATTTCTTAAAGTGTATTTAACTGTAGCTATACCGTCAAGTAATTTGATCTGCAGCTGTCATATTTGATATATATATGATCATATATATAATTGTAGAATGTGTGGATCAAAAGGAAGGAGTAGGCCATGTAATACGTGGCTAAATGTTGTAGACGAATGTGTGAAAAAGAGAAACATTAAGAGTTTTAATAATAAAAGAGCATGTATGACTGTGTTTGTTTGGATGTTGTTGAAGGACAGGGAAGTGTGGAGAAAGTTAGTGAGGATGGAGTTTTTTTTAGTTATATGCACAAGGTCTTGCCTGCCCCGTAGAGGGAACGGTGTGATTATGTATGTATGTATTATTCATGCATGTATCTGTGTATGTATGTATGTATGTATGTATGTATGTATGTATGTATGTATTTATATATGTATGGATATATGTACGTATAATTATTGTATGTATAGTTGTTAAAATGTTGGCATTGTTGACCTTATATTGTTGTTATATTGTTTAAATATATCTTTCAATGAAAATGGTAATACAGCTGCGATTATGTGAGATAATTACCCTCGTGTACCGGAGCTAAGCAGACAGGTAGGTTGTCAAGTACTAACCTGGCGCTCTCCGGCACAATGAAGGGTGTGACCACGGCGATGACCAGGGGAACAGAAGTCGCTATGCAAGTCATCCTCCAGTCGGAGACAAAGTAAGCTATCCAGGGCAACACGCAGCAGCCCAGAGCAAAGTAGACCGCAATGGACATGTTGGCCACGAGCGTGCGATACCTGGGCCCCACGTACTCCAAAACTGGCCACAAACATTTCAACAATGTTAGTTTTCAACAATGCTAGTTTTCCACGATGTTAGTTTTCAAAAATGCTAGTTTTCAACAATGCTAGTTTTCAACAATGTTAGTTTCCAACAATGTCAGTTTAAAAAAATGCTAGTTTTCAACAATGCTAGTTTTCAACAAAGCTAGTTTTCAACAATGTTAGTTTTCAACAAAGCTAGTTTTCAACTATGTTAGTTTTCAACAATGCTAGTTTTCAACAATGTAAGTTTTCAACAATGCTAGTTTTCAACAATGTTAGTTTTCAACAAATTAGCCTAGTGATTAAGTCATTTATTTTACCACAGAATTGTAGAAGGGATAAGGTTTTATTGAATGATTCAGTTTAAAGAAGGAAATATCTACAACTTTTATACGATGTTATTAAACTTAGTTTAAACACACTACTCTAAATTTAAGATATAAAGAGGAGAGTAAAACTCAAGGTCGTCTCACCAAAAGCGTATTTTAAAAAATATCTTAATTCAACTATACGAAACTAACCCACTTCGGTGGTCTTTTTTTTTGAACCACGTCTTACTACCCGTTCGGGTTATAAGCTTCAGGGATTAAGAAGGTTATATTTTATAGGAAGCATAACCGCATATTTGCGTGGAGGGAGAATGGAAAACCAATTTTGGAAAAAATCCCCCTCAAAACACCCGACCGAGATTCTAACCTTGATCTCCCCGTCATCGGCAGTCTAGTCCAACACAAGAGTAGCGCGTTAGAACTTGCGGACACCGAAGAGGGGGAAATAGCTGTTGTTCCATATTCGCGACATTAAACATTTTAGAGTGTTTTTTTAAAGGCCTATGCCAATAATTCGGCCAATCCGCGACAACGCCGACCGAGGTACTCACCCAGGATGTACATCAAAGCGAAACAGCTGTCGTAGGCCAACCCCACCAGGAAACGACACAAGCAGAAGGCCCAGAAGGTATTACAGAAGGCGGATGCTATGCCGGCTATCATACCGACCGCGTTGGACCCGACGAGGGCGGGAAGACGCCCGTAACGGTCGCCCATCCATCCCCAAATCAAGGATCCGACGATGGCGCCCACGAAGAAAATAGCCTGGGCGATCGTCCCCAGAAAGTCTTTGTCGCACACCCAGTTGAGCTGAAACAAGAGAGAGACGAAGGTATCAGCTACTGACACCTCATACACGACGTTAACATTTTTTAAATCAATATTTATTCAAATTAGAACATTTTGAATCGTTAAGTGTAAATTATTTGTAATATTAGTAGGCTGTATTTGACTAGTTTTATAACTAAGGCACCCACCTCGGTGGCGTAGTTAGCTAGCGCGCTAGTCGCGTTGAGATAGACTGCCGAGATCGGGGAGTTCGAGGTTCGAATCTCGGTCGGGTTAACCGGGGGTGGCGTCCACTAAATGGTTTTCCACTCTCCCTCCACGCAAATTCGGGTTCACTTCCCCTATATTTTAACCTTCACAACTCCTAATCCATTAGCGTAATTAATACATAAGCGTGCTGGCAGCCGGGGTACAATCCTCGGTCCCGGCACAGATTTATCTGATTACCAAACCCTTCCTTCACCTCTGACAAGACATCTTGTGAATGTGACATTTCATCTCACAATCACCCTACCATTACACATTAGCGTAAGTGCGTATAACCCGAACGGGTAGTAAGACGCGGTGCTAAATAAATAAATAAATAAAACTAAGGTCCCCTTCACAAGTATTGTAAACGCCGGCAACTACTGACCTCAGTAGCTATGGTGTGGTAAGGAATATCGATTAGTTCGTACTCCCAGCCGCGGTTACAGTAAGTCGTCGTCCAATCAGGCTGAGGATCTGTGATCCCGTCCTCTAACACCTGCGTGTAGTTGACGTTGTACATCCGACAGTGGTCGTAGCCGTTGTCGATTTTAGGGATGGAAAGACGAAACCTGATAAACAGAAAGAAAAAATACCGTCAAGTTTGTGAGGTCTTAACGATGTTTTCTTTTAATCAATCTTACGTACCAGTGCCAATTTTATCTTTAGACGTAGGACCTCGATCTTTCCATCACATACGACCTTATGTATTGCGAAACTGACGCTTTATTCTGTGAGCCCACCAGTGCGAGTTTTGGACGAATTAATTTATGGCTCCTTAAAACGAATGAAGTGGACAAAAGATAGCGATTGTTCTGGTAGATATTAAACCCAACAGTTTAATCATATATTCCCCCGAAATGTTTTTAAAATGTCCCAAAAGTCCCATTTCCATATATTTTTTAGTAAATCACTTACAAAAAGGTTTCTTAACAATAATTTCATCTTTGATTTATCATTTCTCTCTTGCGATCTTAAGATGACAATCCGGATTTCTCAATTGGTGATTTGTTTCAAGACAGAGCGAAATATTAAAAAATATTTTATAAAATAAGAACATGAGAGAACTCAAGAGGACAAACATTATCATAAACAAAGTTATAGATATAGGAAAGGATTAAACATGACATTAAAAATCAATCAGATGTAAATAGTAAACCAATTACTAAACAATGGATTAATTAAGTGTATGGTTCACCACTATACGATAACTAAGATAGAACAGAGAGAAGATAAAACCAAGACATAAAGCAATTGAAATAAACCCAAATGACATTGGTACTTTTTAATAGATGTATTTTATTGTTTGATTTTAAAATCAGGAAAAGCATCACAAGGTTTTAACCTGGCTTGAAATTATATGTCTATTGTTTTAAATATTTTGTCGAACATAATATACACAGCAAGTGGAGTTTGGAACTGAGTGAGAAGGTGATGAAATGCTACATTTGGAGCATCGTGCTGTATGGAGCAGAAACATGGACTCTCAGGAAGATGGAAAAGAAATACTCGGAGATCTTTGAAATGTGTTTGCTGGAGAAGACTTGAGAAGATCAGGTGGGCGGACAGGGGGACAAATGAACAATTCCTAAAAAGAGTGGGTGAGAAGAGAACTATTTTGAGTGTGATTCTTCGGTGCAAAGCAAACTGGTTTGGACTTATCCTTAGGAGGAACTGTCTTCTGCATCATAGAAGGAATAGTTGAGGGAAAGAGGAGCTCAGGAAGAAGGAGGATTTAAATATCGGATGACTAGAAAGAAATAATAAAATTCTGGGAGCTGAAGGAGGAGGCAGAGGACAGGGCGCATTGGAGAGCTAAGTTCACTGACAAAAGGAATTGACCTGTCATAAGACAAAACAACTAATAATAATAATATACACAAGTTTTGAACATAATGAGAGGAGAGGGAAGATTGGAGAGTTGAAGCAAGGGGTCCCTATTTTAGTCAGCAGTGGTTCTTAAACTACTTTTAGATTGCACCCCTTGGTCACGAGTAAAAGTCTTGTGAAACCCCACGATAAAATTTTCAGGCATCGTTCCTACAATAGCCCCACGGCTTCTTTGGTGCTGACTGACAGCTTTGAAAAGTTACCAGACCAAATTATGTATCCCTACGCCAAACCAAATGATCTGCAAAAAC
>CABFVX010009602.1:0-17658 GCA_902151425.1 Timema shepardi
GAATCGATGACTCGACTCAGCAGTGTGAAAGGTCTTGACTCTAGAGTCAGATTGGACTCGACTCAGTGAGACTCGACTCGACTCGGTACTCGTTGGTGTGAAACCAACCTTAGTTCGGATAGTCTGGACGTGACGTGGTCTACAACGGACAGCCGAGATCCCGGCTCGAAGCCAAGGGGCTGATTACTCGTCTATTATATTTTAGTTAACGCTGACCATTCGAACGTTGAATATCCGAACCTCCAGTTATCCGGATTGTTGACAAGATGTGTGTTGATGGGTCTAGTGACCTCTCTCCTCCCTTGTTGCTATCCGAACCTCCAGTATCCGGATTGTTGACAAGATGTGTGTTGATGGGTCTAGTGACCTCTCTCCTCCCTTGTTGCTACCCGAACCTCCAGTATCCGGATTGTTGACAAGATGTGTGTTGATGGGTCTAGTGACCTCTCTCCTCCCTTGTTGCTACCCGAACCTCCAGTATCTGGATTGTTGACAAGATGTGTGTTGATGGGTCTAGTGACCTCTCTCCTCCCTTGTTGCTATCCGAACCTCCAGTATCCGGATTGTTGACAAGATGTGTGTTGATGGGTCTAGTGACCTCTCTCCTCCCTTGTTGCTATCCGAACTTCCAGTATCCGGATTGTTGACAAGATGTGTGTTGATGGGTCTAGTGACCTCTCTCCTCCCTTGTTGCTATCCTAACCTCCAGTATCCGGATTGTTGACAAGACGTGTGTTGATGGGTCTAGTTACCTTTTCCCTCCCTCGTTGCTATCCGAACCTCCAGTATCCGGATTGCTGACAAGACGTGTGTTGATGGGTCTAGTGACCTTTTCCCTCCCTCGTTGCTATCCGAACCTCCAGTATCCGGATTGTTGACAAGACGTGTGTTTATGGGTCTAGCGACCTCTCTCCTCCCTCGTTGCTATCCGCGCGTGACCTTCAATCTAGACAGAACTCAGGTTGTGTTCTGTTGTATTTGCAATACGTGTACAATGCTCATACATTATTCAATTTGTTTGGAAATTGAGAACAGCCATTCGCAAATCGGTGGCAAAGTTAATAGTCACGGTTCATATGTTTGCATGCCTCACATGGCCTATTTTGGCCCGCAGAGTCTCGTGTTCAAAATATGGAAGCACTGTTGGATTTAAATGAGGTTCTTTCAAGAAATATAAGTTAAAAAAGAAATCTTGTAAAGTAACCCTACTGCTGAGCACTCGCACAAAGGCATCATTCTCGTCTTCTCTGGTTCGATATTTTTCGATATTGTTTTCAGAAATTTACAAAATAGTTTAGCTTTCCTTGGAATAGAAAATTAAAACTTTAATGTGGTACTGTCCGCATCCGCGAATTACTACTCACACTGTATATGCGTATAATATGAACAGGTATTAAGACGCAGTGCTAAAAACATCTTTTGCTTTAAATATATATTTTATAAAACGAACATTTTCTGAGCTGTATGCAAATATATATAGTTTTTATAGAGCTCTTTGAAAGTGAGATTGTTTGTTTTGCTCTTTGGCGGACAAGGAAAGATGTTCTTCTTTTCTCAATTATTTCAGAATTTTTTCATACTAAAAATAAAATTAATTTAGATCACTCTCATTTTATCCACTTTTACGTAACAACTGACAGAAAGATTCTTTTTTTACAAACAAAGCCATGCGTCGATCAATTGAAGATTAGGTTTAATTAGGTTTGTTAATATTAAAACTAACCTGTCGTAGATAGGCCGACAAACTAGTAATAAAATACTTTGCCTCTAGGCTCTAGGTAAACAGTAATTTAATTGAGAATAAATGGATGTGTACAAATGTTATTATGTAACTATCAGTTACAATTCGAGTAGGTACACTGTACAATATACCTTGAAGTGTTTTCTTCGTGCCTCCATTTTTGAAGACTCAAGAGGTTTTTTTTCTGGTTATATTTTCATATTTTTAGTTGTTTGGCATGGGATTAATAATAATAATGACGTGTAACCGTAGTTTGACACAATTTGAACACCAGGTCTATTTTATAATGTATTTATTATTATTATTATTATTATTATTATTATTTAGCACCGCGTCTTACTAACCGTTCAGGTTATACGTTTTAAGTACTAATTACGCTAATTAATTGGGAATTGGGAAGGTTGAATTAGATGAAGTGAACCCGCATTTGCGTGTAGGGAGAGTGGAAATCCGTTTAGGAAAAACCACTCCCAGTTCACCCGACCGAGATTCGAACCTCGATCTCCCCGTCCTCAGCAGTCGAGCTCAACACAACTAGCGCGTTAGCCAACTACGCCACTGAGGCGGGTAAAAGTTACTTTATAATGTAAACACAAGTATATTAACTAGGTTTAATTTATTAAAGTGTAATAACACTCGATCCAGAAATTATCAAAGTCTGAAAAAAAAAGTTTTTGATAAGAGGCAGCTTTAAAGTTTGAAAATTTGGATATTAGTGTATCGTGGACCTGAGCTACAGCGTGGTCGCAGGCCAAGTGAAGTTGGGAGTGCCCTTATCCTTGTTTATAGTCAGACAAGAAGGCTTCTGGAATCTTACAATTTCATGAGACCTCACCATTATTTCGTCAACTTTTATAAACGAGAGAGAGAGAGAGACAAAAACAATCGATGGAAAAAAATATTTGAGAGTGAGTTGTTTTCCACAAATATTCTGAAAAGGATTGAAAACCTGTTAACAAAGCTAGGGTTTTAAGACGGTGACATGGAGTCTTAAGCCAGGTTTGTTAAACCAGAGAAGAATATTAAGGATTGGAAATTTTGATTTGTAATATTACGTAAGGGAAAATCTATATCATTACAACGTTCCCTTCCTTAACCCCCTTCCCGGTTTCTGTACCAATTGTTGTGTGGCATTGACATATTTGCGTCGCTGTTCATGATCCAGATGGTATTGAATACATCATCATAGAATGTTAACATTTGTAAGAGGAGCTTGACGGCTCTTAGAAGTCAAGAGGCAGCAGAAATACGAATAGAAGAAGGAATATGGAAAGAGAAGTTAACTGAAGCAAGTGAAATAACTGGAATTGGATATAATAGCCTAGAAGCTGAAGAGAAATAAAATACCATTGTACTCATCAGAAATTAAAATAAACGATGCAAAATATATTCACAAACTTTCTCGTATATAGCTTATATAATATATATAGGCCTACCTTATATGTATACATACTATATACAATGACTCGGCCCTTCACCTGGTTAGTACTGCCTGCACCATCTGGTAGAAATCCCATGTACTAGGGGAGTTCAGAAAGTGTGGGGGTTCCTTCCCCATTGTCTCCCACAATGAACTTCTATGATCGAGTGTGAAAGGGCCTATACATTAGCCGGGAAAGGTATTGTCACAAACCTTCCAGGGTTCTTTTACATGATACAATTGACATGGGACCAACGGATTTACTTCCCCTCCGACGGAAGTTGTGCTACGGATTTTTATCACTCAAGAAAAATTCTTCAACCCCGGTTGGATTTTAATCCATAAACATCGGGTGAGTCGAGTACTTTATTTGTGAAATAAACGCATGTTGCCAATAAAATTTACAATAGGTTTGTTGATATTTCCAAACCACTCGTTACCAAGGAGACTTATATTTGGTTTGTTGATATTTACAACCCACTCGTTACCAAGGAGAATTATAATTGGTTTGTTGATCTTTCCAACCCACTCGTTACCAAGGAGACTTATAATTGGTTTGTTGATCTTACCAAACCCCTCGTTACCAAGGAGACTTATAATTGGTTTATTGGTATTTCCAAACCACTCGTTACCAAGGAGACTTATAATTGGTTTGTAGATATTTCCAACCCACTCATTACCAAGGAGACTTATAATTGGTTTGTTGATCTTTCCAACCCACTCGTTTCCAAGAAGACATATAATTGGTTTGTTGATCTTACCAAAACCCTCGTTGCCGAGGAGACTTATAGTTGGTTTGTTGATCTTACCAAACCCCTCGTTAACAAGCAGACTTATAATTGGTTTGTTGATATTTACAACCCACTCATTACCAAGAAGACTTATATTTGTTTTGTTGATATTTACAACCCACTCGTTACCAAGGAGACTTATAATTGGTTTATTGGTATTTCCAACCCACTCGCTAACAAGGAGACTTATATTTGGTTTATTGGTATTTCCAACCCACTCATTACCAAGGAGACTTATAATTGGTTTGTTGATCTTTCCAACCACACTCGGTACCAAGGAGACTTATAATTGGTTTGTTGATCTTACCAAACCCCTTGTTGCCAGGGAGACTCACAAAGAAAATTTATACATTAAAAGTTAATGTATCTATTTGAATTGTTACAAATTTAAAACGCAAATTTAACCACATTAAGTCAGTTTTTTCATCATGGCTTCGCTCGCTGATATGAGAACCTGATGGCACTTTTAGACATATGGAGTTCAACAGAAGACATCCCATCTAGATTCAATGAGTATTTTTTAAGTTTACTGGGGAAAAAAAGGATGGGATTAAACACTCAGACAAATGCAGAGTTTTATTGCTTGTATATAGATAATGTACCTATCTATTGAATTTAATAAATAATCTCTTGAAAATAAACAATGGCATACTAAACCTAAGGTTCCGGGTTCTATCCTTGTAACTAGATGTCATTTTTCAATTAGCTTAATATAAAAATCTTATAGTATAGTAATAGTTAGCACACCTCTTAATTTATTATTTAAAGCCTAGTCTCTGGAGTCAACCGATTTCCCGATATACGAACAACAAGCAGCAGGTCGAATGGGGGGACTGGTTGACATCTGTGGCCCATAGACAAATTCAGATAGTCACAAGAACAGTGGGACATAACTGACTTGGAAGGCCGGAATTTAACCACGAAGGTGGTTTTTGAACTATCAATCGATAATGATGCTCTATAAGTAAGAGCAGAAAAAGCACTGACACGGAAAACTGGAGCTAGGGGGCCTTTTTACTAGAGTCAGGTCATATAATATCCCGCCATTTACTACTGGCAACACTGCTTGATTAAAGTGTAAATGGGCTAATAGAAATACCATAACCATAGGCTATAACATCAGTACTAAGATCGCTCCACCTCTTGCCAGATGGGAACAAAGGTGTGCCGCTCTCTGGTAACTTAATTTTAAGCTGAACTAGTAAATCCAATTTCTTTAAATAGTTTTTAAAATCATTCTTACCATCTTCGAGCATAATTTGGCTAACACCAATATTTGATGAATGCAAGAAAATGTCTGGAACACTGTGCCACCCCTTTCTTGGATGATAATCTTTTACATTAAAGCTTTCTACTCCCATATATCTAATATCATAAGCATCGTTCATTGCTATAGCATCACTATCAAAAGTTGCGGCCATAGTCAAAGTTTTAAACACAGGCCCCATTTCATAGATACCAAGACTTACCATATTAAATAATTCCTCGTGCTTTGCTCTACTTGGATAATGTGGATTAAAATCTTGCCATTATTAGGATTAACAATTCCTAGTGGATTTCTGCATATTATTGAACTAAAATATATTCTAAGATTTTTATTGGGAAAAGATCTCTATAAAAAGCTTTCACTCGACTTTCTAGCTAAAAGTTTACTCGTCAAAGGCTATTAACTTTACCTAGATCTTTTGGTGTGTAATTTTATTCACGACGTTTGTTTTCCCCCTTCGAACAACGATGAGAACTTTAAAACGACCCCTCTTTCGTCTCTCTGGCTATTTGTTGCACTAAAACACTCAAGTAAAAATTAGTTATTACTTTTAACCAAACACAAATATGTTATCTATCTATAAACAGCTATACACAAAACATAATTGTACAGATGAGCCCTGCGTACACAGAATGAAAAGATGGAAAATTTGCTAGGAAGTTTGGGTTTTTGTTTTAAGCGACTATTTTTGCCGACATACTAGACCCATAACGTTTAAAATGAGTGGGCGTTGTCAAAATCGGTTTAACCATTTTCTCGCAATTTCACTTATCGGTAAAGAGCTTATCAAATTACGCAAAAGAGCAGAGGTAAACATTTAAAGACAAAGATGAGGAATGATAAAAATCAACAATGCTCTATGTATACATAAAACCTGAAATCGATTTGTTTGATAAATATACAAATAACCGCCGTAATCTTTCTATTTCTTGCACTATACCACTAAAGTAAGAGTTGATTTGATTTTATTTGTTACCAGAGAGAAATATTTTATCTAGTTATGTACACTCATGCACAAAGCAGGGTTATTCCCGACATCCTAGATCCCTAACCTTTAAAATGAGAAGTATTTGGTCAAAACCTGTTCAACCATTTCCTAGCAATTTCTATCACTGCAAACGAGCTTATCAAATAAGAGTGAGAAAGAGTTAGAGAGAGAGAGAGTGAGAGAGGGAGATAGAGAGAAAAATTGGGAAAGTGAGAGCAAGAGTTTGGGTGAGAGAGAGTGATATAGAAATAGTGATTTTGGGAGAATGTGAAATAGAAGGAGTTTGAGACAGGGAATTTGAAAGAGAGGCCGAGCGTTTGGGAGAGTATAATAAAGATAATGTGAGTGAAATTGTGTGATAGAGTGTGTATGTGGGGGTAGATAGTGTGTGTGAGAAAGAGAGAGAATGAGATAATATTATATGAGAGAGTATGTGTGTGTGTGAGGGGGGAGAGTGTGTGTGAGACCGTGAGAGAGAGAGAGAGTCTGATATAAAGAGAGAATGTGAAAATATAGATGTGGTATACAAAACATTAATCTTTTAAATATCATATCCTCAAAATTAAGCGATATAATGAAAAAATAGTTTTTTTTATTGTGTTACTATTTGCAAAAATGAACCTAAAAAGCCATTATTTGAATAAAATGAACAACAAAGTTCATACTTTAATAATTAAAATGGTTATTTTTAAACATTATTCAAGATCATTTGATCGTTTTTGAGCTTATAATACATTCCAAAACATATTTAAACATCGTTTTATCATGCGCGAAACAAAACGTAGACAATATTTTCACGAACTTAATAACTAAACATTTTAATTTTCTAATTAAGCTCAATATTATTGATTTAAATGCGAGTTAACAACAATAACATTCAAATAAAAAATAAAAATGTTCCCCAGTTTAGGAATCTCAATTTATATAGGTGTGTTATGACCATCATCCAAGGATAAATATTCGTACAAAGAGAAAATTGTGATGAGTTCGGACCAACATGTAAAGATTGAGTTATTATTATTTTTTAGCCAAATAGATATATTTTAATTAGAGTTATACAACCATGTAGCAGATAACTGTTCCCAGGGTGACTAAACAAAGAATTAAAAAATGAAAATTCTCTGTAAAATTGAGTGTTTGTGGAAAACTAGTATTTTTACCAACATCCTAGACTCCTAACCGTTAAAATGAGTGCTCATTTGTCAAAATCTGTTCAGTCATTTCCTTGGTAATTTCTATTACCGGAAATGAGCTTATCAAATTATATATAAGATTCCCACCGCTCCTATTGCACTAAATTCCTTTAATGTCCTATCTCTTTCTTCACTTAGGATATTTTATAATCTTACGTCTATAGACAGTTCAATCTGTTTTTTTAAAGTTGATTCGACTGTGCTAAATCAGCACCTGGGCCAGTTGAAAACTTGCCATAAGCTATTTCTAATCCAGCGAGACCAATCAAATCTCTCCCCACATATCCTATAACATGTGACATGAGATTGGCATATTTTCTCTTAAATTCACTACTCACTCTCAGGGTGATTCACTGATACCGTTTATGACGAACAACGCTCATTTTAATTAGTAATTTAATTTACTTTTAAATTTAACTCGAAAGAAACAAGGAATAGGATATTTTTACGCGCCGCATTTAACTACCGGTTTGGGCTGTACGCATATTAACACCACTGAGGTATGGAAGAGGGAGGTGTATTATTGAGGAAATGTATGGAGAATATCGAACGCGCACAAGAGGGAGAAACCCTCTTATCAAAAGTTCACGAATATATGGATCAAAAGTGCACAGAGATAAAACAGCAATTGCATAACGTGATGACAGGACAAACAAAACATGTGTTGTAAACATCCAGCTTATTGTGGGTTTCACACGTTCTTTGAAAAACCAGCGCAGAACAGAAACGTGGTCACGTGACGAGCTCTAAGCCAATCACAGGATGCCGCTTAATCGGCGAGAGCTGTTCTGCTGAAGTTAAACTATCCTCTACTTAGTCCGCTCTGCCCGAGATGTTCGATGCAGGGTAACCAATCACATCTCAGAACCAACAACTATCTCAAACCAGTGCGCATGCGCTGCAGAGTTAGAAGCGAGCAGACAGATTCATTGGCCGTTGTGAGGAGATTGGAAATAACCCGTTAATGTAAACCGTGTGTGTGTATCGATGTATTGGATTGAGCCACGACACAACGTTATAATTTGAAAACATTCATCTGGAGAATGATCTAAAATATACGTTTATCCACTAGAAAATAAAATATGGTTCTAATAAGCTGTTTTAAGTTAGCGTTGCAATGCATCATGGGTCAACTTACAGCGTGTTAATTACTGCGCAGATTCTGCTTTCTATTTTTCGTCGAATGTATGAATCAAGCTTTATTTACTCTTTACAACAGTGGCATACATTTCTTGCGGTGTTGCCATATGTGGCTTAAAGACTACAAAAAATGGTGTAATTTTGTTGCAACTACCTTGTGCGCTTCTAATGTACTTCAAAGCAGGTAAACAAATTCGGCCTGTTTGCTTTCAGTTCGTAGCCGGAAATGTACCCGTATTTGCGCAAGGAGGGTGGGAAAACAGTTAGGAAAAACTACTCTATACACCTGACCAGTATTTGAACCCTGATATCCCTGTTATTGCCAGCCCAACCTATTGCGATAGTTACGCCTAAAGGATAATACACACTAGAGGTAAATTTGAAGCGAGGCTAGCTGAGAGTAATCGTGCACGCGTACTGCCTCATTTTGATAAACTGACACGAATTGGCTCGGTTATAGTTGCCTCGCTTACAATTTGCCTCTTAGTGTGCACGCTCCTGAGCAGGAATGAGGCACGTAATAAGAACGATTGAAGTGATTAAGGAGAATAAACGGACAAATGTAATCATCACGTGACATGATACAAACATGTATGACAGGCTTGTCAAACTCGTTTGATCAAAAATGCCACAAAAAAATTGAAAATACTTTCAAGACTGCATTTCGAAATATTCTATATTGTTGACAATTAAAGTAAAATCAAACCTTAATTATAAAATTATTAATAATAATAATATTTATCGCCGCGTCTTACTACCCGTTCGGGTTATAAGCTTTTAGTACTAATTACGCTAATGGATTAGGAATTGGGAAGGTCGAATTAGAGGAGGTGAATCCGCATTTGCCTGGAGGGAGAGTGGAAAACCATTTAGGAAAAACCACCCCAGTTCACCCAACCGAGATTCGAACCTCGATCTCCCCGTCCTCAGCAGTCGGACTCAACACGACAAGCGCGTCAGCCAACTACGCCACCGAGGCGGGTATTTTAAAATTATTGTAATTCAACCATAAGTCCGTTATCCGGACAGGTGTATGATATTGAGGATACTGGAAATTGAAAAAATGTAAGCTGAAAATTAGTAATAATAAAATACTAAAATATTCTTTTCACTATTCGTAGCCCTTTAAATTGAAACTTGACGCCTGAACTCTCCTTTGTGTATTTTCTGGGGTTTTAAGAAAAAATTAAGGATCCGGATTTTAAGGTGAAATATTTTTTTCAATGTTAGCTATTAACTATTTTTAATATTGTGCTGGCCAAATGAAACACGTCTGTGGGCTGTCAGCTCGTGACCTCTGTATTAAACCACGGTCACACGGGGCTAGTAGCTTCTAGTAAAACCAATCAACTAGCGTCGTGCGACCCCTCACATGGCGGCTACTCTAGTAATACTCGCTGACCGGTGTTTTACTAGCGGCTTCTGCGGCTGGTGACGTTAAACATGTTTAACTCTACTACAGTAGTCCCATGACTTCTTTGGTGCTGACTGACAGCTCACAGCTGACGGCTTTGAAAAGCCACCAGACCAAATTATGTATTCCTACGCCGAGCCATATGATCTGCAAAACCATATGTTTAGCAGCTGTCACTTCTGAGAGTCAAAATTTAGGTATATACCTAAATGTTGACTGTCAGAAGTCAGCTGTGTGCTGTCAGGCAGCACCAAAGAAGCCATGGGGCTACTGTAGCGCCGGTAGAAGCAACTAGGTCACGTGACCAACTCACCACCAACAACTAGCGTTCAACTATCCCCACGTGAAACCCGCAAAATAGCGTTAGTGCTACTAGAAATAGAAAACAAGATTTTCAAAACATCCCACCTTACACCCACGGACGACATTTTAACAAAACAACAAAGGCCGTAGCAAGCGGGGGGGGGGGGGGGGCTGGGGGGGNCGGGATTGGGTGTTCAACCCCCCTCCTCCGAAATTATATAAACAAAATATATATGGCTTTATTTATGGTTATTTATGGTTCAAACAATATTAAAATTAAGATACAAGTACAAATTACCATAAAAGTACCATAAAAAAAACTTCAGAGACCTTCTAGTAGCTACTAGTAGGTGTTGCCAGTATCTAGCCCCGTGTGACAAGGTTACTAGCTACTAGTAGGTGCTGCCAGTAACTAGCCCCGTGAGACAAGGTTACTTGCTACTAGTAGGTGTTGCCAGTAATATAACCTTGTGTGATCCAGGCTTAAGACAATGCGGGTGTTTCGAAGCCAAGCTGATAATATACTTGCAGCATTCACACATATTTTCTTTCTCTAGAGTAAATTGGACAACGTAGTTTGAGAAACTGGTAGCGGTGTTTTGGCCCCTTCTCAAAGCTAGTAGTTGTTTTTCAACTTGTCTAGACTTGCATCCCTCTTGCTCCTCTCGAGTCATTCATCCAAGCGTCATGGCCCCCGGGGGTGGGATCGCCCAAGAACAAGTGGGCAGCGCGCGTCGCATCAGCGTCTTGAAGCCCGCCCCCACGTGGTAAGATCGTGCGTAGAATGGGACAAACATCGCTTCTCATCCTCGTAAAGGTCAAATTTTAAAAAAACGCATCGGTGGTTGCATGACCTAACACGTCAGTCTCGTGTTATTTGTTGCTTGTGACGGAAAGATTAGGACTCAAATCACGGTCGGGTGTACTGAGGGTGTTTCTTCCTAAATTATTTCCCATTATACCTCTAGGCAGATGCGGGTATATTTCTTCTAAAATCCTACTTTCCTCATTACTACACAATCAGCGTAATTATCGTATGTGTTTAACTCAAACAGGTAACAGAGGGATAAGAAATTTATTAGAAAAAAGCCCCTCTCAGAGCACCCAGATGAGATATGAACCCCAACACCCAATCATCAGGAAGGCAGACTAGTTGAGCCTGACGTTTAGTCCGCGTGCTCACTGAAAGGGGTCTCTCTCGGTTTATTTGTATTTCCGTTGGAAGATGGCTCACTATTAGAGCCTCTCTTTTACAAACTGTTTTCTAGCGTAATAGCAAATTTCAAATGTTAATTCAGGGTGTCCAACGGTCTGGAAATCAGGGAAAAAGTCAGGGAGTTTGCTTGATCAGAAAAAAGTCATGGAATAGACAGAGAATCATATCAAATTTGTGAGATGTTCACATATTCTTTTTTTTTTATGCAACTTTTATTTACATTAGTTAAAATAACATATTTCTCCCGGTTAATGTACACTACGAATATCTTTTCACACAGTTGTCTGTGTCGAGCATATTAATCTCAACTCTCAAAGGGAACTTGGGATGTTCATGTCACCTTTCCGCCCCTCTAGAGCGTCTTGAGTCATAGCTAAGTCGCGGCTATGCGCATGTGCGCGCTGCGAGCTCAATAAAATAACCTTTCAATATATAGTGGCTGGGAAAGTTGGAAAAGTCCTGTATTTAAAATATAGTTTGGCTGAACCTTTGTAATGTAAAACCAATATTTTTACTTTCTCTTGACCCCTCGGAGAGAAAGTATTGTGATCGTAAAAAAAAAAATTGAACTCGAGATTTTGATAAATGTCGACGTTTCATGAACCCCTAAAACAAAAAAAACTGTTTTCGCAATGCTTTCTGTCTGTCTGTACCTCGGGTTAGAGCCGAAACTATTTGAGATACGAAATAACTTGTCATTGTAAAGTTGTAGTACTATTAAATATACAAATCTTTTATTTGAGATATATTTTTATAAAACTATGAATTTTGATAAGATGTAAGCAAATATATATAATTTTTATTTTATATCTTTGAAAAGGAATTTGATTTTTATGCTCTTTGGTGGAAAAAGCTGTTTCTTTCTTTTCAATTGTTCTGTAACATTGTTCCTAATTCCAAAGAGTAAGAAAGTAGCAGTGTATATTATTTCATTTATGGTCTTTGGTGAGTGTTTCAACAATGTATAAACCAAACCTATTATTTCGTTTCACAAATCTTACTAGTTTCTAGTAAATGTCTATTTTAAGATAAATTCGGGAGAAAGTCTGTGCGGCGCACCGTACCATTTATTTTTACATACTAATTTTTAGTATATTTATTTGAGAAATAGATATAGATCCACACGTTTCTCTCTCTAGTTTCGAGTAAAACTTGGTTTTAAAGTGATTCATTCATCTATTCTAAATGACGCAACACAACACGGTCTCAAGTGTAACCTGCTAAGAATATATCAGTAGACGGTTGATCTTTGCTCCCCTTTGGAACTTGATTGATATTATGGAAGTCGAGCAGACAAGTTTGAGTGTAATTTGGAATGGAAATATTGGGTCACCCCGTGATCCCAAAAAACTACCTCCTCCTAACCGCAATAGTAACCACGTGGACAAAGGCTTCAGTCTGGTCTGGTTTGCCGGTGACGTACAGGTTGAGATTTAATTTTTTCTAAACATTTTTTCACTCTTCCTCCACACGCTTTAGAGTAAGTATAATACTTCCTCTCAAATATACCTTTAACATCCTTTACCCATTTATTTCTCTCGCCGCGTCTTTCTATCCCTTTGAGCTGTACGCATCTATACTAATTAATCTGGTGTATTAGGAATTAATAAGGTTGAATTTAGAGGAAGTGCACCCGTATTCGATTTGAGAGAGGGTATAGAACAACTAATTAAAAACTCTATAAACCCTACCGAGATTCTAACCCCGATCTGCCCGTCACCAAAAAGCTAGTCCAACACATGAGTGACACCTTAGACCATGTGACCACTTAAGCGAGTCACGGTAAAATCATATGTTAAACCACTCTCAAGGTCTGGATTCGAACCCTATCCTCCCCGTCAATGACGGTATATGCCCAATGATTGTTTTGACACATTGTCCTCTGAACAAAGAGGCTTGGAGAATAGAAAGCCTACAGTTCACTCTCAAAATCTGGTCATACCTCTTCTCTCTTGACAAAGTATCTCTAGTAAGTATCTGCAATAAGGTTGTGTAAAACTTTCGAAAAATATCCTTCACTATCCATTTCATCTCTTTTAAATTCCGGATGACGTCAATAAGGCTGTCAATGCTGTGATAGGACCTTTTCCAGTACATTGTGGCCGGGTGATTGGAGAGGTTTACTTTGAGTCTAGACTAGTGATTTTCAACCTTTTTCATATCACGGCACACTGAACCAGGCACTAAAATTGTCAAGGTGCACCGTCAGTTTTGTTTTAAGGAGATATTTAATATATTTTTAACGCGTATTAAGATTGTGTATTCAATAGTATTATACTTACTGTGTTATTTAAAAATTAATATTGATCATTGATTTTAAAAATGATTGATTTTTAATTCAAAATATTCTTTCTGGCGCCTTTTTTTTTATCTTTCTACAAATTCCCACAGAACACCTGTTGACCTTTTAAGGAACTATAAAAACCCTTATATGGAGTGTAGCTCTGCTGTCGTACGTTGTAAGTTTTTAGTCGTATTCTAATAGGATACCCTCTGTGTTTAGATCAGACCCAAAACATACTAGATTCCCAAGAGGTTCGATTCTCGGGTAGGTTTACTTGTGATATATCTCCTTAGTTTCCCCATCTACCCCGATTCTCGAATGCGGTGAACTTTCTTTGAACCATTATACCCGTCCCTACTCTTTAGAAAGAAGATAATCAATTTTAATAACACTAGGACTTGAAACGAAGCATTTCGGGCAGTCCGCACTTCGACGGCATCGTTATAATAATAATAATAATAATAGCACCGCGTCTTACTACTCGTTCGGGTTATACGCTTTTAAGTACTAATTACGATAATGGATTGGGAATTGGGAAGGTTGAATTATAGTAAGTGAACCCGCATTTGCGTGGAGGGAGAGTGTAAAACCATTTAGGAAAAACCACCCTCAGTTCACCCGACTGAGATTCGAACCTCGATCTCCCCGTCCTCAGCAGTCGAGCTCAACACGACTAGCGCGTTAGAAAACTACGCCACCGAGGCGGGTAGGTATCGTTATAACTACCTCAAGAGAATGATTAAACGAATGTCGCTCATTCACGTGCTCATGTGTTAAAGCATGTGATATTCAGCTGACTCTTTTGACAAATATAATAAAATATCTACATCCACTATTATCTCCAGCCTTTGACCTGGGTCACTGTTTTATTCAAGACATATTTTCCGCTACTGGCTGTTGTAGCTTCATATGACTTATAATCTAACTTAATACTAGGAGAGGTACAACATCTAGTGCCCGGCAGTTAATTTATCACTGTGAAAGGGTAAACCCACATTTCACCAATGATCAATCTTTCGGCCATGGCGAGAATTGAACCAGGAACTCTTAGTCTAGTAGGCAGACACGCTACCTACTGAGCTAAGATGTCGGAGATCAATAACTATAAAGTAAAATTAATAACATAATACAATATTACCAATGTGTGCAGCAGAAAAATATGTTTGTATTTTCTAAAAGTCTGTTCCTACAAAATTGCAGCTATAGAAACGCTCTGTGTTGGAGCCGGCATGGCGTTGATTGTAATTTAATTTGTGTATCAACGGTAACTTAAATAGCCAATATAATTAGCGGAGCCGGATATCATTAGCCGCGCGCGCGGACCCTCATTCGGTTATCGTGGTTGCCAATCTTCTCCGATGATGATAATGGATGAGGGAGTACCTCTGACTTTACCGAGACCTCACAGGAATATTCTATTCATAATGTCACGAAACGTATCGCTTACATCTGTGCAACACGTCTCCCTACCCGCTCTGAGGAAATGTACTCTCATTTGCGTGGAAACACCATTAAGGAGACACTGAACTGGTATTTGAACCCTGATTTCCCCGTAATCGATAGTCCAGTCTATAGAGCGTGTGACGCTTTATACTAAGGTTCCTCAAACTACTGCTCACGGGCCATATCTGTCCATGGAATGGGTTTATGTGGAGCCCCAGATGATTTGTATGTATGTATGTATGTGTGTGTGTGTGTGTGTGTGTGTGTATAAAATGCTTTGAGTATATATGCATAGAGATAATCATATTTTTGTAATATACTTGGTGACCTGGCGGTCTAGGGGTAAGGTCAGACTCCTATGCTGGCGGCCGGGGTTCAATCCCCGGTCCCGGCATAAATTTATCTGATTACCAAACCCTTCCTTCACCTCTGACAAGAAATCTTGTGAATGTGGGGAATGCCAGGCCTCCACCGGGGTTCGGATTCCACGTTAAACTGTAGGTCCTCCATTTCATCTCGCAATCATCCTACCATTACACATTAGCGTAAGTGCGTATAACCCGAACGGGTAGTAAGACGCGGTGCTAATAATAATAATAATAATAATAATAATAATAATGTAAGATACTTAATTTTCTGGTGGAGGGCCTTCAGTTGGGGGGAGGGTTCAGACCCCAAAGCCCTCTCCCCTCCCGTGTGTGCACATCTGCTTGTTTGCGTGTATATATATGGTTCTGATTTTGCCAACTACTATTACTATTTTGTTTTGGACATTCGAATGTGTTTTTTCAGCATATATTCGTCTTCATGAGTCCATTCCACTAGTAAAGTGATGATGCACCCAAAGTATTACGTCACAGCATCAAGGGTTTCACCCACCATCACGCGCTGCTTCCTTCTCTTGTTTTTTTTCATAAAGAATTTGTTGACCCTCCTGAACTAATAAATCACACACCATACGAATACCTGCTCTCAATACTTCAGTTCCCTCCATTTGGAAGTGTACTGCTTAAATCACCTTGATGACCAGTGTAAACTAAATACGGTCCCTCCAGTGTCTTCACTCTCGATGATTCATCAATTATGATCATCCTGGATGACCAGTGTGAATTCGCCTTAACACGCTAGTTTCATTTTACTGCCGAGGACAGGGAGATAGAGGTTCAAATCTCGCTCGGGTGAACTTGGGGAGGAGGGTTCCTAAATGGTTTTACACGCTCCTTCCATGTAAATGCGGGTTCACTTCTTCCATATTCAACCTTCTCAATTCCTAACTCTTTAGCGTAATTAGTACTTAAACGAATAACTATGGAAATGATGTTGTAATGTGTGTGGCTGTAATATAGCGATATTTAATTTAGTTGGACAACTTAAATAAGTAAAGTCCTGCCTTTCTTTCTCGAGGATGTAATTGTGTAATATAGACTAAATGCTGCTTTTTGACATTTTTTTAACTACAATAATAACCAAACTATCCGCCTCGGTGGCGTAGTTGGCTAACGCGCTTGTCGAGTTGAGTTAGACTGCCGAGGACGGGGAAATCGAGGTTCGAATCTTAGTCGGGTGAACTGGGGGGAGGGGGGTTTCCTAAATGGTTTTCCACTCTCCCTCCACGGAAATGCGGGCACACTTCCTCTAATTCAACCTTCCCAATTCCTAATCCATTAGAGTAATTAGTACTTAAAGCGTATAACCCGAACGGGTAGTAAGACGCGGTGCTAAATATTATTATTATTAATCAAACTATTGTTTTGCTCAAATTTTTTTCCTAACTAGATACACAATAAACTATAATAATACCGCATATACATTACTATTTTTAAATGGCTTCTTATAAAAAATTACCTCAGAGTAATAACAGGCCTTTGTTCAGCACTAATCGGTTCTCTAAAATTAGTTGTAGTTTTTGTCACTCTTTCTTCTAGTTTGGAAAGTAAGAAATCAAATGACTCTTTATTCATACGTAAATATTCCAAGAGTGTATCGCCATGCAAGCGAGCTTCACGATATAAGTTGCTAAATTCACCAGCTCTTATTAAATTCATGAACCGAGCAAGATCTATAAGCACAAGGTATATCATCGAGTTTTAGAGCTATCTTTTCGAGTCCAATTAATTTCCTAGAGAGTTTTGACAGTGACATGAAACAACGCACCTCAACACTGCTATTGACTCGACCCCAAGCAAGCCTCTAGCCTCCAAGCAAGCCTCTAACCTCCAATCAAGGCTCTAACCTCCAAGCAAGCCTCTAGCCTCCAAGCCAGCCTCGAATCTCCAATCAAGGCTCTAGCCTCCAAGCCAGCCTCGAACCTCCAAGCAAGCCTCTAGCCTCCAAGCAAGCCTCTAATCTCCAATCAAGGCTCTAGCCTCCAAGCCAGCCTCGAACCTCCAAGCAAGCCTCTAGCCTCCAAGCAAGCCTCTAACCTCCAAGCAAGCCTCTAACCTCCAAGCAAGCCTCT
>CABFVX010009603.1:0-17652 GCA_902151425.1 Timema shepardi
GTAAAGGTGGATTGTTTGACGTAGCGAGTCATAGAGGAGTTAGGTACGCCCTGAGTACACACACACACACGCACGGTCATGTGATGATTGCACGACACTCAATTGATGGAAGGATTGTTTGGTTTGTGTGTCCTAGGACTATCACCGCAGGGAATTGTGGGTACAAAGAGATCTGATGACTCGTATCACTGATATACCCCCGACCATGTACGTTCATATAGTAGATGTCAAGTGACAGGTATAGGTGTAGATGCAGACTATACCTGTCAGGTATAGTCTGCTGAGGTTGTTTCCCCTTACTGAATGTTTTCCCACTCTCAATTCATGAAAATGTGAGAACATTTCCTATAAATTCTACCTTATTAATTCCCAGCCCATTAGTGTAAGAAATGCGAATATTTTGAACGAATAACATTAAGATGCAGTTAGAAAAAACCAAAGTTTATTTGAAGAATTAAAAAAAAAATTTGGCCGTGAACTTTCTGAACTGATTATTACACCAACACATGACTTATAAACTAGCTCAGATCTATAACAGACCCAACAACCAGCCCCCATCACAGTGAAAGGGGAATTCCACATTTCACCAATGACACATTTTTTTGGTCTATGGTGGGAATCCAACCCGGGACCTTTGACTCAATAGTCAAGACACGCTATCGCCTGATGTTGGACCTAGAGTTGTTGGTCCTGGTGTCGTACCTCGGGTGTCTCACAAACACTCATCCCTCCCCCCATCTTCCTGTAACCCCGTCAACTGACCTGGAGAGCGTTCGGCCACAGGCAGGTGGTGTTGGGCCCCAGCTCGATGGAGGTGGGGCCCCCGTGGTGAGGGCACAGCCCCTTGGAGGGGGCCGACTTGCCGTACTGCGCCACTTGTACCGAGATGCTGGTGCCGTGCGGACATCTCAAGGTCACCACCTCGTCGTCGCAACCCGCGCGCTGGTAGGTCCTCAAGGTCCCTGACAACAGAGCTGCGGTTTGGTGGCGGTTGTCGTCCGGCAGAGTTGGAGAGGGACCGCCACCGCATGCGGGGAGAGTCGAACATGGACCCCAGTCAACGAGAAGGGGGAACAGAGAAAGAAACAAGCGCGCAGTTAGAGAGAGAAAAGCCAACCACCGTAGAGAACAGATACAGAGAAAGATCAATCATTACCAGAGGCAGGTTTTTATGGTGAATTTTTTTTAAAATTCTCATTAATTTTTTCACAATAGTGGTATTTAATGTTGAAAATTTAACACCAATATTTACCGGCACATCACCCTACCCTATATCACCAAACTGTAACATACTACATTTAGTTTAGTTTACCCGCCTCGGTGGCGTAGTTGGCTAACGCGCTAGTCGTGCTGAGCTGCTCGACTGCCGAGGACGGGGAGATCGAGGTTCAAATCTCGGTAGGGTGAACTGGGGGTGGTTTTTCCTAAATGGTTTTCCCACTCCCCCTCCACGCAAATGTGGGTTCACTTCCTCTAATTCAACCTTCCCAATTCCTAATCCATTTGAGTAATTAGTACTTAAAGCGTATAACCCGAACGGGTAGTAAGACGCGGTGCTAAATATTATATTATTATTTAGTTTAGTTTATTTTATTCGTCGTGGTACGTCTATCAGCCACTACAAAGTTGTACGTTGGAAAAATACCGTTCACTGTATTAATTTGAAATGGGCAACCAAAGAGATTGTATCGGTTTTTCCAAAAAAAACAACGTAAAGGTTCACCTTTGTGTTTCAAACCTATTAGAGCTTTTCCCACATCCACAGTCGGTGTAAATTTGATAGGAAATTAATATGCACATATTTTATTGTGGGCTAGTTGAAAATAGCACCGCAAGTCTCGGAAAGCAGGAAGATCCTTGAACATTCTTTCAAATTCCCTCCCATCACTTGAAATAGGCCTGCTCAGTAGCTTAGTGGGGTCAAACAGGTACCTTAAGGTGCGACAGAATGGAGCGCAGGTAATTTTACAGTTTTTATACAATTATATTTGTTGGCCAAAACAAATCAAATATTTCTCCAGTAGCAACGTAGAGTTTAGATTTCTGCACATGCTGATATCAACAGATCTTGAATATCTGTCAAGGGTGTCTTAGAATTTTGGTCAAATTTTTTAAATAAAGAGAAAAAGTTTTGACCAAAATTCCAGGAGACCCTTGACATATATTCAAGATCTGTTGATATTAGCATGTGCAGAAAACTAAACTCTATGTTGCTACTGGAGAATTGGTTGATTTATTTTGGCCAAAAAATTTCTGTTTTAGAAAAACTAAAAAATACTTGCGCTCCATTCTGCCGCACCTTAATGTTTTAATCACTTTAATTTCGTCACTATTTTTTGTTTGCTAACATTGAATTCGGCTAAGAACAAGTTAGTGCACAACACGCCTTTAAACACTCCTCAGTTAGTCCTCTACATAGTACTTCCACCGACTGTTACTGTTTTTTGAAAAAATCACGGTACCAGTACCGAACTAGAAAGCAAGGTCCATTTTTTTTTTTAAATCCAACTTTAAAGGGAAACATATATTTCTTTTACAGTTTTGTTTCAGTTTTAAAGCTACGCATGAGCAAAATACATGATTCAGATACAAGGCCGTAGCCAGCCAATAATTTAGGGGGGGGGGGTAGGGATTGGGGGGCACATCCCCCGATTGCTGGACGCTAGAAAACATTCTAAATGATAAAGAGTTCTATAATCTCTCTGAAGTGCTTTTTATGGTAACACAACACCCTAATTTGTATTTGTATCTTAATTTTGATATTGTTTGAAGCATAAAATTTTGCAGGGGGGGGGAGTTAACCCCCCCCCCCTGGATGCGAACTTGTCCAATTACATTCTTAAAGCTTAAAAGACTCTTCTGTGACTACGTATTTTAATAGAAACGAATGTGGGACCAAATGTTACATTGTGAAGGAATGGTTGTTCAATAATATATTGTTTTTAAAACTTCAAATTTGCATATATATTGAAATACTGTATTAAAGTTTGTAAAAAAAAACAATTTTTCACATTAATCGTGGGAATAATAAAATTTCGCAAGGATAGTACAATTTCGTGAAAATTCGCGATTTCAAAATACGTCGAATCACTTCAGAAACATTGCGAAACGTGTAAATATAGATTTTTAATCTAAAGAAAAACGATTCACGTTTATCGACAATAACAAAAAAAAACCTGCCTCTGCTCATTACCAACACCACAATAAGACTACTACACTGGATATCATCTCTGAGATAACTGCATGGTTACTAGCGGGAAATGCGTGGTTACTAGAGGGAACTGCGTGGTTACTAGCGGGAACTGCGTGGTTACTAGCGGGAACTGCGTGGTTACTAGCGGGAACTGCGTGGTTACTAGCGGAGAACTGCATGGTTACTAGCGGGAACTGCGTGGTTACTAGCGGGAACTGCATGGTTACTAGCGGGAAATGCATAGCTACTAGAGGGAACTGCATGGTTACTAGCGGGAAACAGCGTCATCATTCTTTTGTTTTCCTTGGGTCAATCTTGTCATAGATAGAAACCACATTTGGCAAAGCTGACTTGTCTATGTTGCCAGTAGCTCTTTCTTACCGCCTTCAGGCATAACTGCAAGAGAGGAGATTTGGCAACAACTAGCCGAGAAAGAAAGAAAATAAAGCTTTTCTCCGTTAGACCTGGAGTTCACTCAGAGATGATATGGGTGTACATTCCAATCTTTAAAGAAAGAACCTTATCTGATAGTTAGAAAATATACTAAGGCTACAGTCATCTATTCATACATCAAGTCATGTGATATGCAGCAGTCAGTTTTGATACATATATACATATATACATATATACATATATACATATATACATATATACATATATACATATATACATATATACATACATACATATATACATACATACATATATACATACATACATACATACATATATACATATATACATACATACATACATACATACATACATACATACATACATACATACATACATACATACATATAAAATAATATTAATATAGTAGAATATATATGGTGATCACAACAAAAAGTCTCTCTACTATCCCAAAATTATTACTTAGCATAAACCGTAGTCAGTTTTACAGATTAGATTACAAACAATTATTCACAAGTTACTTTAAAGATAAGATTTTATTAAAAGCCAACTAGGCATTACTTCAAAAGTAGGTATTCATGAAACGTATCTAAAAAATGAATTTAAATATTACATAAATTTCCCTACTCAATTCAATATAACTAAAGATGACAACTTTAGCCGAACAAATAGACCATATCCTTTAAACCAAGTATTCAAGTGCCGCGGTATTTAAACGAAGTAAGGGCTTTGAAAGTTCATCCCATTTTAAGATTCCGCTTGGAACTGCATTTAAGTTAGTGAGAGCTTCCCCTCCCCCGTAATTCAAGCAGCTACCCCCTTCTTATTCCAACCCTACCTCGTCCGCTGGAAAGTAAAGTTATTCTAAACTTGATTCCAAACCCTTGAGAGAGAGGATGGTTTGTGAAAGGAATTAGAGAACTCGCGGAGAATGAGTCGGTTGAAGTTCTTGTGGGGGTGTAGGAAAAGGTTTAATTGTCTACGTGAGTCACCGGAACTCCGGATTCAACAGGGGCACTATGATACACCCTTATCGTCGGTACGGTATGGAGCAGAACTAGTTTATATCGAGACAAGAGAACACCGCAGTCGTATATACGAGTTTATCATGATTTTTATAAGAAGAATCTTGTGAATGTGAGGAATGCCAGGCCTCCACCGTGGTTCGGATTCCACGTTAAACTGTAGGTCCTCCATTTCATCTCACAAATCACCCTACCATTACACATTACCGTAAGTGCATATAACCCGAACGGGTAGTAAGACGCGGTGATGATAATAATAATAATAATAATTTAAGAAGAACGGTATCCATTAGTTACTAAAGTTACTAAAACCATTTTAATATATTCATAGATCAAGTCATATTATCTGCCATTTATTTTTGATAGATATTACCAATAAATTGAAAATAAAATAATTATTACTAGCACCGCGTCTTACTACCCGTTCGGGTTATACGCACTTACACTAATGTGTAATGGTAGGGTGATTGTGAGATGAAAATGGAGGACCTACAGTTTAACGTGGAATCCGAACCACGGTGGAGGCCTGCCACTTCACACATTCACAAGTTGTGATTAATACACGTCTTGTCAGAGGTGAAGGAAGAGTTTGGTAATCATATAAATCTGTACTGGGACCGAGGGTTGAATCCCGGATCCCTATATAAAGTAACAATAAAATAACAATAATAATATAGTGACATGTTTTCAATGTTGAATTAAAAGAAATATGTTTGAATTCTCTGAAATGTTCTTCCAACTAAAACCCGGAAATAGTTTACTGTTAAAAGGATGAAAGCAAAAACAAATTAGTATTCAGACGAGTGAAATTCAGGTTTTGTGTATATGTCTATACATATATACATATATGGGTGCGACTCATTTGCAGTCGTTTCAAATCCGCCAACTTGATTACACAACTTTTCAAAACATGTACATTTTAACCCATTGTTTAGTCAGTAACAAATAAAAGAGGTATTTTTTTCTCTGTTCTTCTTAAATGAGATTTACTTCTCTTTTAGAAAAAAAAAAATCATTTACGAGTTCTTCTTTGGTGTCACAAGAGCAGATTAGTGTTTAACTGTCACGAATGAACTTTTTTTTTTGTAAAGGTCACGGCATGGCATGCATTTAAGTCACGTGTAGACAGAACCAGTGGTTAATTAGATATTACTTTGTGGATTTACTTTTTACACGTATTAATTTAAAAAAAGGTTTCATGTAGGCAAGGGCCATCTGATAACATTAAAGTGCTTTCAGTTTTATTTATATTTTACCGAGTTTATCTTTGGATTTAACACGACTAAGGGTCTTGGATTTGATATTAGAGGCTGAACATATTATATATATATATATATAATGAACCATATAAATATAGTATTTCATATAGAGAAATCAGAAACCACATATCTATGTTAGATAGCACAATTTTTTTTTACCAGTGAGAAATTTGTATTGGTCGTTGGCTAAAATATGGAACCAAAATATCTTAATGGTAGACAAAATATAAACGGTATTATTACATTACCACCCGCCTCGGTGGCTAACGCGCTAGTCGTGTTGAGCTCAACTGCTGAAGACGGGGAGATCGAGGTTCGAATCTTGGTCGAATGAACTTGGGGTGGTTTTTCCTAAATGGTTTTACACTCTCCCTCCACGCAAATGCGGGTTCACTTTTTCTAATTAAACCTTCCCAATTCCTAATAAATTAGCGTAGTTAGTTCTTAAAGCGTATAACCCGAACGGGTAGTAAGACGCGGTGCTAAATATTATTATTACATTACCAATTTTCAGTTGGTATTTTAAAATAGCTTAAAATATCTTTGAGCAAGATAAACATATTAATATGATAATTTGATTCAAGCATTAATAAGTAAAATAAAATGTTATATTTGAGTAGATTTAAAAATTACCCTAGTTTTAGTAAACTAGTTTGCTTCAAAAAGGGATCAACTAATAATTTTATAAAATAATTATGAAATAAATCAACAAGTTTATTGTCACTATTAATAACCATATTTTTGGAGGAGTGCTTGTGGTAATTAAATAAATACTCACTAAGATAACTTATTACAACTATAATAAACTAAATCAATATTTTATTATATTTTCTTAAACTAATGATTCTTTTTTTAAAATTAAATAATATGAATATAAATCAACAACAACAAAAAAGTACTTTAAAAAAATCTAATAATGTCTCATTTTTAATTGAAACGCAAAACATATTTAAGAGAAGTGTTTTTGAGTGACAATAATAATAAAACATTAATACGTTTATAAAACTTAAGTTAATTTTAGAACAAAACATACAGAACGTAGAATGTAACAAAGTCTTTCGAAATTTAACAGTTAACATTATAAAGCGATCAGTTTTTTTTTAAAACTATTAGTTTCATCCTCTAAAGCTATAAACTTCACTTTTGCTGGAGCTAGCATTTACCTAGTAAATAAACGTACTAAATAACCACAAAGGACTATTAATAGAACACAGTATGGCCAAAAAATAATTAAATAATATTTTATTTAATTGTGTGTGAAGAAGGTTAAAAATAAAATTTAAAAAAATTATTATTAAATTTGAAAATTACAATGCTGTCACTACCCCTCTTCCTAAGGGCGTAATCTGTCAGGATAGCTTGCGAGGAAGGATATGGATGGTGGAAAGATAAATGTGTGGGATCGTAATTTATAGACAGTTTTGGTTTTTTAGGGTTTATTAACAGCACTACGGGTTACTACAAAAATGTTATGTTAAACAGATGTTACTAAAAGATATAAGGACTTTGACGTAGAAGCTCATGAGAGAAATGGCTTGGTAAGGAGACCCTAACCAATGGCCTAACTGACACCTCCACGGATTCAAACCCGATACCTTGGACACCACAGTTGCCCTCCAGCTCAAGTACCCGATGTTCTAACCCACGTGGCCCCGAAAATGGGCAGCGTGACCTCTCTGAATAGATATTATTTTGTCAGCACCGATAGCTCTAAAACAGAACCATGTATACTTCAAATCGGCCCAATGGCTGAGTTAATGAGGAAGAGTTGTTTTGAGTTTAAATGGTTTCGTTCTAATGTATACTAACTCATCATAACAATTTAACTAGACCAGTTCTTTCGCTCGCTTATTTCAACACTATTATATTAGTTTTAAACAAACATTCCAATCTAGGGTAGTGAGATTACAATCAGGGCGGGTTCATCTCTAGGGGGCCCCCTAAGGGTTAAGGGCCCCAAAGCTAGCCTTTATTTTTAATCACTTAAAAAATAAATAAAAAGATAGAAAAATATTAGATCAGTAAAATTTAATTAGTTAAAACAGCACCAGCTGTTTGAATAGAGTTTGTTAGTTTTTTAGCCTCTTTTTCCCAGACTACGTCAATCGTTTCTCCAACCCTCCTGAGACGTCACGCGTCTCTCCCCTCCTGAGGCCACGTCACTCGTCTCTCCCCTCCTGAGGCCACGTCACTCGTCTCTCCCCTCCTGAGGCCACGTCACTCGTCTCTCCCCTCCTGAGGCCACGTCACTCGTCTCTCCCCTCCTGAGGCCAAGACACTCGTCTCTCCCCTCCTGAGGCCACGTCACTCGTCTCTCCCCTCCTGAGGCCACGTCACTCGTCTCTCCCCTTCTGAGGCCAAGTCACTCGTCTCTCCCCTCCTGAGGCCAAGACACTCGTCTCTCCCCTCCTGAGGCCAAGACACGCGTCTCTCCCCTCCTGAGGCAACATCACGCGTCACTCTGTTGTTTACATGACCGAATATTACATTCAGGCCCACGCATTACTTGTTTGCCTTTATTTGTGTGTTAATAGATATTAATTTCGTTTTAAATTATAGGTGTTTTGTAAGTGCATAAGACAAAACATTTGCGTCACACATTTTGAATATTAAGAAAAGTCACCGATTAATCGGCGTGATAATTACCGATTTTGATCCATTGTTACTTGCATCGGTACATCTAGAGAGAATGTCAAGGACAGAACATTGGAGGCAAGCAAGGATGGAACAGAGCTTTATATTACTTAGCACCGCGTCTTACTACCAGTTCGGGTTATAGACCTAAGTACTAATCACGCTAGTTGGCTAGGGATGGAGAAGGTTGAATGTAGAAAAAGTGAACCCGCTTTCGCGTGGAAGGAGAGTGGTAAACCGTTTAGGAAAACCACCCCAGTTCACTCGGACCAAGATTCAAACCTCCGATCTCCCCCGTCATGGGCGGTCGAGCTCAACACTAATCTAAGCGCGTTAGGTAACTACGCCACCGAGGTGGGTCAACAAAAGTTTTGTAGAATGTTCTAGTTTTCTCGGTCCCGGCACAGATTTATCTGATTACCAAACCCTCCCTTCACCTCTGACAAGACATCTTGTGTATGTGGGGAATGCCAGGCCTCCCCCGTGGTTCGGATTCCACGTTAAACTGTAGGTCCTCCATTTCATCTCACAATCACCCTACCATATACACATTAGCGTAAGGGCGTACAACCCGAACAGGTAGTAAGACGCGGTGATGATAAAAATAATAATTATGTTTTAGTTGCTTCAAACATGTGACCGTCAGTTCAAGATGCTACGTAATAGCACTTATTTTTCTTTTGAACAATACACAGTAGTGTTGGTGATACTGGTGGTTAGTTAATTTCTTCTAATTACCAGCTTTATCCAAGCTTACCTTATTACAATGTCATCTTAAGATGACAAACTACCCTATTGAAATACAGGATAAGATTTTGACCTAAATATTTAAATATTATTATTATTAGCACCGCGTCTTACTACCCGTTCGGGTTATACGCCCTTACGCTAATGTGCAATGGTAGGGTGATTGTGAGATGAAATGGAGGACTTACAGTTTAACGTGGAATCCGAACCACGGTGGAGACCTGGCATTCCCCACAATTCACAAGATGTCTTGTCAGAGGTGAATATTTAAATAACCATTAGTCAAAATCACTGGTAGTTTTTTTAAATTTTTCTTTAACTGTGGTTTTTCAAACTATCTATATAAAAATATTATTTTTATTCATCAATTAAAGTTTAAATTTCAAGATCTACACTAGATTTCAAATTAGATTTTTAAAATTTTAAATAAAAAATATTTTATGTATTTAAAATATTATAGACTATTTATATATATTTCTCGCAAAACGTTGGCTTAAAGTTTAATATTTTGAACAGCCCTACCTTCTCTCCCTTTTTTTTTACCACCACTTTTATTTGAAAGAAATATTTCGAAATAAGACCATTAACAACGAAAACTAACAATATCTATTGGTTAATAAAGCCCCACACCCATCACTCTCTGCCCCGTTGAATGAAAGAGATCTCTCTTTATCGCCTGTCAAAAATACCGTTTATAAGCTGTTAAAGAAAAGTGCTATGTGTTTAAACATGTTATATTTCGTGAGATGTATCAAATATATTTATTATATATTTAAATTTTCTTCTCCTTTCGAAATATTTTGCATATGCGAGGTTTATTAAGGGTTTTCAAAGCGAAAGAGATCTGACCAACTTGAACTAATTTTGGTCGAGTTTATTCCTATTATCTAACTTGTTACTGTTGTGCAATTCTAATGCTCTAATCTGTTATTTAAAAAAAATATTCATGGGACCCCACATTTTAGAGTTCGCAGGGGGCCCCAAATTGCCTAGTACCGGCCCTTATTACAATGATAAATAAATTTTTATGTGTGTATGTAGGCCTTTGTTTACACAATTTATAGTTGGATGTATATATATATATATATATATATATATATATATATATATATATATATTTAAATTTACATTAAATATGTATATACTGTATTTGAATTATATTTTTATCATAATTAAGCTGAACCAATATTTATTTGAATTGTGTTTAAAAGGTGGACTTAGATAGATAGATTATTATTATTATTATTATTAGCACAGCGTCTTACTACCCGTTCGGGTTATACGCACTTACGTTAATGTGTAATGGTAGGGTGATTGTGAGATGAAATAGAGGACCTACAGTTTAACGTGGGATCCGAACCACGGTGGAGGCCTGGCATTCCCCACATTCACAAGATGTCTTGTCAGAGGTGAAGGAAGGGTTTGGTAATCAGATAAATCTGTGCTTGGACCAAGGATTGAACCCTGGACCCTCAACACAGAAGTCTGACAGATGCTCAGAAACTATTTGTCAACATATGAAACAAATTAAAATACATGTTTGTTTAGGAGAAATATTATATTTATTTTGGCCCAAAACATTTTTTTTGCCATAAAAACTGCAAAAACACTGACTTTTTCTGGCATCAACTTCCATTCCAACCATAAATGATATTTGTATCAATTTACTTTTGAAATCTGTGGCTGGAGATAAAAAAATAAAATAATTTTAGAATCTTTCACAGAAAAACTGAAATAATAAAAAAAGAGGAGTAATTATTTTAAATGTCAAAAGAAGAAAAAATACATTTACGTGATTGTAGCATTTTCCAGGCGTATTAAAACTTGAGAAGGTTTTTTGGGGAGTGGGAAATAAAAGTGGGCGCGTATTACATTTTAATAAATTTGATTTAAAAGGTGTAAGTGGAGCATTAAATTAATTTTAAAAAGAAAGAAGAGAATATCATACATAGTAATTAGAAAAACATATATGTCTGGAGGGAGTTGAATTAATTTTCTCGACTCACCTTCACTTCCATAGAAACATCAAATTTACTATTCCTTATATAACGAAGACTGAGACAATATTGTGCGTGTACGTTTGGATCAACGGTTGGAAAATTTAAGAGTTTTTTCAACCAATCTAAAGGTAGTCTTTGTTAATTTGAGCTAGTTTTTTTTATGTTGATTCCTTTAACGTTGGATATATATATTACCTTAAATAATTTGTTTGAATCTTAAATATATCGTACAAGTGTTGGCATGAAAATTACTTGATGATTTTATGGTTTAATAATATTCTCCGATAGAGTATTCTATTTATTGTCTAGTCTCATGCTATATTTTCACCGTGAATCATAAGTCCCAAATCATTCATTTTCCAAATTTGAACTATGCTTAAGATGAAGTTGAACTTATAATTAAGATAAAAAGAGATTAGTTCGATGCTGGTTTTTACCTTAGTGTATAATTATTACTAGGGGGTGTGTGCATCAAAATCCGACTAGTATTTAAGAGATTTTAATTCTAATTACCTTGAAACAGAAATTTAATAATCCTATAGGTGGGGTGAAAGCAGTAAGGTAATATGTGTTATGGTCCCAGAGGATAACGACCCTGACTAGGGATACTGACCCTGACCGACCGCAAGATATTTTTGAATTTAGATTATAAATGCTATCCAGTTAATTTACTATTTATTTCAAGAATCTAGTTTTGACCCAGATGCTTAAATTCTTAAAATTATATTTGTGTGATAACTATAAAGGTTCGATGCTCTAGGTTAATTTAGTTTGTAAGTCGTATGTTTTTATAAATCTGTGCCCATCAAACAAAGACAGTTAAGAAGCTGTACTATATACCATTCTTGTACCGACGCCCTCGCCATATGAACACACAGATTCAACATCATTAAGAGGCGTACAACTCGAACGGGTAGTAAGACGTAGGGCTAAAAAAAAAATTCACTGATAAAGACTATGCTCAGTGTCTTACGTCTTAATTTATGTCCACAAGGATACACGAAGGTGGGAATTCATCTCATGATTTGAGTACCAGCTTAAGCTAAGACATCAACATGAGTTCTTAAGCTCCCGACCCTAACATCCCTAATTATATTAGTGAGCACATAGAAAGACTGATATCGCATATACATCGGAAGCATATCCTATTGGCTAGTCGAGGGTCCTTAGAGAGGCTGTTTCCTTCCACTAAATGAAAAAATTAACGCCCTGGAAATGGGATTTTGTGATTTTACTACAATTGATAAAAATATATCACTATAAAATCATATCACTGGCAATAAAGTGTGAAAAAACACTCTCGAAATGCACCAGATCGAGATTAAAACCTATTCCCCGTCACCAGTAATATAATGTATTGCAAGCAGCTATTGAATCCATCTTTGCGGGTCTTCATTTATGTTCAACCCATGGTAAATATTATGAATAGGAATTCCTTTTATTCTTCAGAAACATCGCACGTTTTCATTGTGTAGTGTTTTACTAAGTTAAAAGAAGTAGTGTTTATTCCTATCCTCGTTGCTCCATGGATCAGGCTAAGTTAAAAGAAGTAGAGTGTTTATTCCTATCTCCATTGTTCCATAGAGCGGGCTAAGTTAAAAGAAGTAGAGTGTTTATTCCTATCTCCATTGTTCCATGGATCAGGCTAAGTTAAAAGAAGTAGAGTGTTTATTCCTATCTCCATTGTTCGATGGAGCGGGCTAAGTTAAAAGAAGTAGAGTGTTTATTCTTATCTCCATTGTTCCATGGAGCGGGCTAAGTTAAAGAAGTAGAGTGTTTATTCCTATCCTCATTGCTCCATGGAGCGGGCTAAGTTAAAGAAGTAGAGTGTTTATTCCTATCCTAATTGCTCCATGGAGCGGGCTAAGTTAAAGAAGTAGAGTGTTTATTCCTATCTCCACTGTTCCATAGAGCGGGCTAAGCTAAAAGAAGTAGAGTGTTTATTCCTATCTCCATTGTTCCATGGATAAGGCTAAGTTAAAAGAAGTAGAGTGTTTATTCCTATCTCCATTGTTCCATGGAGCGGGCTAAGTTAAAGAAGTAGAGTGTTTATTCCTATCTCCATTGTTCCATAGAGCGGGCTAAGTTAAAAGAAGTAGTGTGTTTATTCCTATCTCCATTGTTCCATGGATCGGGCTAAGTTAAAAGAAGTAGAGTGTTTATTCCTATCTCCATTGTTCCATAGAGCGGGCTAAGTTAAAAGAAGTAGAGTGTTTACTTCTATCTCCATTGTTCCATAGAGCGGGCTAAGTTAAAAGAAGTAGTGTGTTTATTCCTATCTCCATTGTTCCATGGATCGGGCTAAGTTAAAAGAAGTATAGTGTTTATTCCTATCTCCATTGTTCCATAGAGCGGGCTAAGTTAAAAGAAGTAGAGTGTTTATTCCTATCACCATTGTTCCATAGAGCGGGCTAAGTTAAAAGAAGTAGAGTGTTTATTCCTATCTCCATTGTTCCATGGATCGGGCTAAGTTAAAAGAAGTAGAGTGTTTATTCCTATCTCCATTGTTCCATGGAGCGGGCTAAGTTAAAAGAAGTAGAGTGTTTATTCTTATCTCCATTGTTCCATGGATCGGGCTAAGTTAAAGAAGTAGAGTGTTTATTCTTATCTCCATTGTTCCATGGAGCGGGCTAAGTTAAAGAAGTAGAGTGTTTACTCCTATCCTCGTTGCTCCGTGGAGCGGGTCATTATACAGAAGTGGCCTGTTTCATTACGTCGCTCAAAGATTGTCCCCACTCGTACGAAGGCGAGGTCTCTCTCTCTCTCTCTCTGTCATTCCAGGCAACGCTTGATATTTTCTTCGGATTTAAACACAAGACGGTAAATAACATTTTTAAAGCTAAATAAATTAGCATTTGTGGTCACGTGGGTTAGGGTGTAAATATTGTCTTGTGTGGTTTTGCCGGTGATGGGAAGTTTTAAGGTTCGAATCTCGATGGGGTACACTTAGTGTGGCTTTTCTTAAACTATTTACAACTTCATTCCACGCTAATGTTGGTACATTTCTTCTAAATTCCAGCTTATTCTTCCTTGCTTTATATGGTAGTATGAAGTTATTATTATTATTATATTATTATATTATTAATATTATTATATTATTATTATTATTATTATTAGCACCGCGTCTTACTACCCGTTCGGGCTTTACCAACTTACGCTAATGTGTAATGGTAGGGTGATTGTGAGATGAAATGGAGGACCTACAGTTTAACGTGGGATCCGAACCACGATGGAGGCCTGGCATTCCCCACATTCACAAGATGTCTTGTCAGAGATGAAGGAAGGGTTTGGCAATCAAATAAATCTGTGCCGGGACCGAGGATTGAACCCCGGACCTCCAGACATAAAGTCCGACACCTTACCCCTAGACCACCAGGTCACCATGAAGATGCTAATGTTGAGTAATAAGAAGGTATAAACGGGAGCTATCAAAATATTCACACCTTTATAAGCAATAGAAACTCATGGGACAGGGAAACATTGAATTACGAAGAAATTCAACACAAATTAATCCACAAACCATTCGTTTTTATTTTGCTATTAATATTGTTGTCATGTATGCACACACAACCAACATATATATATCCACAGGTTCTTAATTCAAGTGATCTTATAAGTGGTTAATTACAGCACTTGAACCAAGCTCCTAACCATAAAATTTCATATTTTGAGAAAATTATTCTCTCGACTTAGATTCAAACCAGTCTTTTAGAATTTTGGTTTCTCATCATTTGAAACTTAAACGTCTCAGCATTCTTTATCCCCCCTGTGGACCCCTACAAATTAAATGTAACCAGAAATTCGAACGGTAAGCCCTGTTATTTCCCACGTGCTAATAAACCACTCAAAATAGCTTTTTTTACTAAATATTTTAGGCGAGTTCATATTTCGGATAACCGTCATCACCGGTAATACGAGTGATTTTAACTCTATACAATGCTGGATCATTTTTAACAAAAAAAAAATAATAATTTTACACCGTAATTTATCGTATAAATTGGCGTTGAATTTTAAACCAAATATTAATTAAGTCAGTAGATACTATTATTTAATTACCGTTGCCGTTTTAATTACATTTTCATTGTACCGATAAAATATTTCCCCCACCGGTGAAAATCAGTGTTAGAGCAATTACACATTCCAATCACGAGCTCTCATTTAGAATGTGAGTGTGTGAGTGTGTCTGTGTATGTGAGAAAAAACAGGTGTGACGGAAATGTAAATAAATAACTATGTTATACAGTACATGTGATACCGTGGAAAAGGGACATTCACTCAAACAATGCAACATCTGTTAGTAAATTTAATTTTATTTGTATAAAAACCAAGATTGATTTATTATTGTTAAAATGGACGTCAGAGGAAATTAATCATATCAACGTTTTCTCCCTCTCTCTCTATTACAACCGGGCTAGTTTACTAATTCTCACTTTCTCCTAATGAGGGATACATTTAAAATAGTTACCCTTCTCACCCCTAAATCATAGATTAAGCTTTTAATCAGTGGCGGCTCGTGTATAGGCACTGCGGATCTGCAGCACCCCCTTTTTCCACTTGATATTATCGATAACATTTAATATAATGAGTCCTTTTTTCTTTAATTATTTCTTTATTTTTGTAGTACAATATGTATCCCTTAGATTAATCATCAGTACTTCAGTAGCTATTTCCCAGTTTATGAAAAATATAAATAGATCTTTGTATGGAACTGTGCGCTTCACAGTGCCAGCGACGTGGTGCTTGGCTGTTGTGCGCATACGCACATAGAAAGGTGGTGGGAAGGAAGGCGGGACTGCCAGGTAGAGAGAGCACTGTTGCTCTCGCAGTGCCGGCTCTGGCGTGATGGTGGAAGGAAGTTTTTTTTACTCAGCGTGTGTTGTGCCTAAAAACCGTGTAGCATATTCTTGAATGTGATAAAGTGTAGAAGAGTGTAACACTAGATTATTATTCTGCTTCCAGTTATTCTATTTGATTAATTTTTTTTCCAGTTCTTTTATTTAACAGAAAACTTTAACCATGACCTTGCATCCCCAAGAAATAAGTTATGTGACTGTAAGTGAGCTTCAACAGCTTAAGTTTTCACAGCTATCTCTCCATGAGAAAGTTACAGTTAAGAATATAAGTTGTTCAACACCTGATATTCTAATATCTCAGCCAGGCAAAAGCAACAACAAGAAATATATTCGTAGCTTTAATCCTTAATGGTACCAATGGAAAAGTTGGCTTTGCTGCTGTGAAGTAAAAAATGCCCTGTTTTGCTTCCCGTGCTAGCAGCACCCCCACTAATTTTAACTACGAGCCGCCACTGCTTTTAACAAGCTCTTATTCTAGAGCGTACACAAATAAATGGTAGTACACTATTGTTCATACCTTCTCACAAAATATTTAATAATTTGTAACAAAATTTTCAAAAAACCCTCAACAGTTAACTACCAACAAATAATTTTTGAAAAGAAAAACGAATATACAATCTTATTTATTATGCACAGCACTGCACATATACGTATAATGAAAAAAAAAATCATGAAATCCATTTTCAAAAAATTTCAGATTTAGAAATAACGATTATTAGTAAGCTAATCTTTATCAAATTTCCTTCCTAAATCAAAAAGTTCTATTTTTAATGTAAAATAGCCCACAAAATCGTCAATGTAATTTTAGCACCACTTATTATTACCCATTAGGATTGTATGCTTATGTACTAATTACACAAATGGGCTAAGTATGAGGAAGGTTATATTCATAGTAAATGTACCCACATTTGCGTGGAGAGAAAAAATGGGAAATTATTTAGGAAAAAAACACTCTCAGTACGCCCGACCAGAATTGAACCCCAATATCCCCGTCGTCGGTAGTGTTTTGTGAGAGTAATGCCCTAGATCATGCGGCCACTGAAGTGGATCGATGAATTTTAACCTTTTTTTTTAATCAGTCATCATTAAACTACTCTTACCTCAATGGTTGAATTCAATTTCTTTTTAATACCCTGAGGTATGGGCATATAGCTAACATACATGTATTAAGCTTGAACAAAATAAATCAAACCGTTTTGTTTTTAGTCTCAGGGACAGACAGAATTGTATGATCCACCATTTTGGTTTGGGGGGGGCCAATAAAACTCAAAAATCATCATAACCTTGAAATCAGAATTGTTCACAATTATACTACTTTTGCTATATGAGAAACTAAAAATAAAAAATTATAATGCCTGGAATGTTTAAAATTTAAATATAGAAAATGCCCATTTATAAATATTAATTTATTTTACATCCAAATTAGGGCCTTAAGGACAGCCACCCCAGATAGCCAGCCATGGGGACGTGTACCACAGTTTCAACAACAGATAACATTTTAAAATATTAATACGATTACAAAAAAAA
>CABFVX010009604.1:0-17647 GCA_902151425.1 Timema shepardi
TGTGATAACAGCACTTCCAGTCTTTGAGCTCAGGGGAGTGTTAGTTGTACTGCTCTGTGATAACAGCACTTCCAGTCTTTGAGCTCTGGGGAGTGTTAGTTGTACTTCTCTGTGATAACAGCACTTCCAAGTGGAACAACTCACTTTCAAATTGTTCGTTGTAAAGGGACAATAGGACCGTATTTAAAATGCCCGATTGATAGCAATGTTGGCACGTGGCGATCCCCGCGTTGAACGACTCAAGCTCTCTCATTGAACGCAGCTCGAGGGCGCGGGAAGGGGGAGAGTTCAAAATCGTAAGTTCATGAAATGATGTTGAGACTTGGTACTAAACCCTAAGAAATAAGAACATTGTTATTTTATACAGTAGGGGTGGAACTTTATTTATGCAAGCAACAAATAATTTTTTTCGGCGACTTACTACCCTTCTCTCCCCTAGTTAATGTTAGAAAATTGAATGCTCCTAGAAGTTATTTGTAGTGCTCCTCGTTTGAAGAAATTTTGAAATTTGGATATTCCTCGAAGCAATTTTGAGTAGTACTTACTCCTTGAACAAATAATTGAAAATATTTATGTTTCTAAAAGCTATTTTAATAAATATCACCAGAAGTGTTTTTTATACATTAGATTCCTTAGAATCTATTTGAAGTGGTCCTCGCACAGATTTTTTTTAAAATTTGTAATGCCCTGGAACCTATATAGTGTGTTCTTCGCCCGATTTTTTTTTCTAGAAAATTAAATGCCTTTATAAGCTATTTGGAGTGGTCTTCCACCAGCAAATTTTAAAAATTGAATGCCCTTGGAAGCTATTTATTAAGATGATCTTTCCCCAACACATGTTTGAAAATTTAATACACTTAGAAGCTAATTGAAGTGGCCCACTAGAGGTGTTTCTTTTAAAATTTGGACGACTCTAGAAGCCCAAAAAAATTTTGAAAATTAAATGCCTCTCAAAGCAATTTGAAGTGATCATTTACTGGAAAAGTTTTTAAAAGTGAGTGAATGCCTCTTTGAGTTATTTTTAAAGTTTGATACAAGGCCATCTTTAAGCTTCATATTGAAAACTTAACAAAAATTCGGGGGTACGGAGATTGAATCCCCTAACGCCCATGGCACAGTCATTTTAACCTTAAGGCTATGAGTCTGGTGTCCACCTTGTTTATGACCTAGATACACTCCTGGACCGTCATGTTGGGAAGTGACTTACGTTTGAAACACCCGGTATAGTCTATATCACTGCCGAGGCGAGAAATATCCTGAGAAATTAAAACAGACGTGTTTATGAGCTCCAAATCATTTCCATGGAATTACTGTTTTTAACGACAAGTTTCCCTTACCCAAAGAATTCTCCTTCCAGTCTCTAAGCAAAGAGGATCTCGTCAGGGTATTTGAAAGCTATTCATTTATAATTCTCTCCTAGTGCACCCCATAAAACATGTCAATTATCTAAAAAGTGCTCGTAAAATCAAGAATCACATCTTAAAGAGAGGCAGATATGGACTCTCAGCGTTCGTGTTATGCGTGTAGTCTTTCAGAGCTACAGTTTCAGTTTCAGAGCCTTCTCTGACAACTAAAAACGTTACCAGATATACTTTCACATGTTTGTAAGTCAGGTCATGTGATCCCTCCTGAATCTTGATGGATATCACTACCTTTACATTACATCCATCACTGTTTCCAGCCCGGGTCAGTTTTCTATCCAAGCCACATATTTACCACTACCGGCCTGCTAGGCCTGTCAGAGCTTCATATGTCTTATAATCTATCTTAAGACTAGGACAGGCACAACATCCTGTCCTCAGCAGATAATTTATCACTGTGAAAGAGAAAACCCATATTTCACCAATGATAAATGTGTTGGCCATGCCAGAAATCGAACCCAGGACCCTTAACTCAGTAGCCAGACACACTACCGACTGAGCTAACGTGTCGAATGATATCACTACCTATAAAATAATAAAACTAATAAAGTATTGTAAACTTTGACCACACAAAATTGTGTTTGTATATTCCAAAAGGCCCTTCTTAATAAAATCGAAATGTAGTTACTTATATATACTAGAGCAGGAATGGAGACATTTTTCTGATCGGTGTGCCACTAAGGACCAGTTGAATTTTAGCTAATCTAGTGGGCCACCTCTGATTTACAGTTTTTAATGAATACGTCTTTTTTAAAATCAATCTTTGTTGAATAATATAATGAAATATAATGAAGAGCTCATATAAATTAAAGATATTTAAAAAATGGCTGATCTTCAAAGAAGGAACAATTTTATTAAACTATCAAGGTGAGTGCATTGAACAACATTAATTTCAATTACTCAAAGTAAAAACATTGAAATTAACACTTATAGGGGAACAGATGACAACAAATTTATATAATTACTAAACTCAAAAACTTAAAACAATTTTCTCCACATTAGTTTGAAACACATTGTATTTTGCAAGCCAAGATATTTTTATTCAGTTAATGACTTCTTGTCTTCAAGAGCACACAAGATAGTTTTCTAACCGGTTACTTTACAAAGTGTATTGTGACATGTGATCGACGTAGCTGTCGAAATATTATCAACATCGAAAAAATAATACTACATTGGGAAAGAGCTTTATTTAGATTTTTTTTTACCCTCCTCGGTGGCGTAGTTGGTTGACACGATTGTCGTGTTGAGCTTGACTGCGGAGGACGGGGAGATCGAGGTTCGAATCTCGGTCGGGTAAACTGGGGGTTTTCCTAAATGGTTTTCCACTCTCCCTACACAAAAATTTGGGTTCACTTCCTCTAATTAAACCTTCCCAATTCCTAATCCATTAGAGTAATTAGTACTTAAAAGCGTATAACCCGAACGGGTAGTAAGACGCGGTGTTAAACATATAATAATAATATTTAGTTTCTATTCTTTTCACATCAGCGCGCCACCAAAATCATGTTCTCGTGCTAAGATATTTTGTCATCTGTGTTATATAGAAATAAGATAAACTTAAATATGTTTTGGTGTGAATATAATGAAATTGAAAATACACCAATAAAAGTAAAATAAAAATCCTTTTAAGGGAAACAATTATAAATCTGAATGCATTATTTGTAAGAGATAGTAACTTCATGGTCAGAAACTCCAAATAGTTTTGTTCTGAAGGGTTTAGTCCTATTAAAAGGCCGCAAAATAGTGCCATTGTGGCTTTTTTTAATATAATTTGATATTTATTTTTTTAATAAAAAAATAACTAGATAGAAATGTTTGGTATAGTATTACTTAAAAGTAACAGTTTATTAAAAAAAACTAAAATAAGTTTAATTCAATGAAAATGTATTGAGTAACTGAGATTTTTTTCAAATGTTTTCTATCAAAAAAATCTTATTTTAAAGAGTGAGATGATATATTTCAATGTAATTTTATAAATAATAATGTCTTGTGCTGGTATGCGCGTACAGTTTTTTTTAAAGAGAATATTCACATACAGGGTTGTCATGCAGGAGGGTGGGGGGACAGAGAAGTGTCAACCCCCCCTCCCCCTAATGTTGGGAAAAAACTTGAATTTTAAATTTCCGAATTGTCAGTCCCTAATCTTAAAAATTTCCCAACTTCATAGCTCATCAAACATTAAAAAGAAACAATTTCTGTAGTAGACTGTATAGAAAGCTTAATCAATCAAATTGACTAGTAGCGTCGTTGTCACTGCCTACTAGTTCTAGGACGGCTGCTGCTACTACTAGCCTACTAGACACTAGTAACATTAAGAAGGTTAGGTAGTATTTTAAGTTCAACACTTGATAAAGCCTTGAATTTTTACGAGCCCAAAACTTGTTAGTTTTCCTAAAAGCAATGCTGGTGAATGTCAAAACAAATGAATTCATCATTAATAGCTTTAAAATACAGTTTTGTCGAAAACCTTAATTCAAGGGCAAATTATCGACTCAAATTTTACAATTTCTCTGTTTCAACGTTGCCCTTGTCACTTAAGTCACTAGGCAATTTTTTAAATTTCAGAATGCCTAGAAAAGGTAAATTCACCTTCTCAACTCCCCCCCCCCCCCCCCAAANTTTCCGAAAGCCCAGAAAAGGTAAATTCACCCTCCCCACCCCCCCCCCCCCCCTCAAAATATTTCATGCAGCGCCCCTGTCTGCACATTCACTATAATTATGATGAGGTATGTTTGATTATGTTGTCCTATTTATGTTGTGTGGTTTTGATGATTTTACGCTTTGTTAGTCTTAACCCAAATAAAGGGTTGTTAACAAGGTAAGCAAAGCGTATAACCCGAACGGGTAGTAAGACGCGGTGCTAAATATTATTATAATATTATTATAAAACAAGGTAAGCAGGGCCGGCTTTAAGGACATGCATACTGGGCAGCTGCCCGGGGCTCCGGCTAGATGGGGTGCCAAACAGAGCTAAACCTAACAACTCCAAACTTAAATAACCTAGGCGTAATAGTGAAGTTAATAAGCATAACAATCGTTCACTTTTTGATACTAACATGAAATTGAAAAGATGGCGCCCTAAAACTTTCTTTTTTTTACAATTATAATGTAAACCGTTTAAATTGTCAAAGTGTTTGTTAAACTTCTAGTAAATAATAATTGAAGACCACATTGTCTACTGGTGTTATTTGTAATCCTAACAGTTTTTGTACAATCTTGAAGTCTAAGGTTCAGTGTATAGTTAACATGTGTGGAGTTTTCCCCTTCAAATTAGTTTACCATCATGCCCAGGCTACAATAGGTTTGGGGATTATTTTCACATTTTCCCAGAGTCCAATCGCCATGAGAAATGTGGTGGTTGACAGCTAGCAGGAGATTTATTTAACGGTCAAAAGAAAAGTAAAATTAGAAATAAATTGTTTTGTCAACCTTTTGACTGCCAACAGTGACAACAAGTCATTCGGGTGACCTGGTGGTCTAGGGGTAAGGTGTCAGACTTCTGTGCTGGGGGTCCGGGGTTCAACCCTCGGTCCCGGCACAGATTTATCTGATTACCAAACCCTTCCTTCACCTCTGACAAGACATCTTGTGAATGTGGGGAATGCCAGGCCTCCACCGTGGTTCGGATTCCACGTTAAACTGTAGGTCCTTCATTTCATCTCACAATCACCCTACCATTACACATTAGCGTAAGTGCGTACAACCCGAACGGGTAGTAAGACGCGGTGCTAATAATAATAATAATAATAATAATAACAAATCAGTCATATATCATATGATTTGGTAAATGGATTCATGAGAGTATGACAGATAACACCACTCCCATGGCGAATGGATTATATCAACCACCGGTTATATAGGGGGGTGCCACAAAGCAATCCTGCCCGGGCACGAAACTTACCTCGGGCCGCCCCTAGAGGCAAGGAAGGCTTCCAAGGGCTGTACTGGTTAAATTATCCTCACATTCTGTATCAAACTTGCCTTTTATTATAAACAATAAACATGCATGCATTCAATACATTGTGTGTGTGTGGGGTTGGCATTTCCCCTTTCATAATAAAGAACTAATAATGACCGAGGGAGTGTGTGTTGTATCTGTTCTAGATTTAAGTTAGTTTATAGGTCGAGTGCTGATATTATCAATTGTTTCAGAAAGTGCACATTAAGTACCTCAAAAAATGTATCTAATACCAAAACTTGGAGAGAGAGGATGGTACACAAAATTGCAGGAGCATTAGGTAAGGTCAGATCAACAACACTTACCTATCGCTGACGATAGATTAAATATTCTGTCATTAATAGAGCTATTCTTCCTCTCCACCCCTCCCCCCACAGTAATCACTTCAATCCCCGCCACCCCCTCCCGCTGACAACCGGCGCCCGAGGTGAGGGGGGGGCGGGAGGAGGAGCGGCATTAAAAAAAATCTAGTTCAAGATTTTGGTTTATTAAACGTCTGCTCATAATTGGACAGTTATTGGCCATCAATAAGCTCCTCGTTTTCCGGACCAACAAAAGGAATGTTTTCTGTTAGAAACCTGTCTACTAAACATTAATTACTTCAGGAAACTATTACTTTAAAAAAAAACTGAAGTAGCACAGCTGCTAGAGGCAGGGGGTAAAGAGGGGGGAAGGTTAGGTTAAACCTTATGAACAATCAATAAAACCATTTTTCATGGATCAAATGAATCCTAGATAATTCATTGAGTCCTGAGAAAGTCTCTAAATTTAGGCTCAGATTTTAAAACATAATTTGAGTAGAACTATACATATAAAATAAAAAAAATCGGGGTGTGGCTGTGTCATGGACACAGTCGTGTGTTGTACGTGAATACGTTTATGTAACGGGTTATATATATTTTAAATAAAACAGTTTTATTTATGTATTTAGGATAAAAGCAAGGAAACAAATAATTATTGTGTTACAATATAACTTTATTAATTATAGGTCTGTGATACGAAAAGTACGACACAAATGGCATACAAGATACATCGAGATTTCTGGTATTCTAACACCTTATTATATTCGCTGTCACTACTTTAAACTAATGTTTTATGTACAATCAATAGATTTTGATGACAGCTGACGATTAGAACTTAAACGAACATCGTAGCTTCTCCGAATCAAAAGTTATACTAATTGCAAATCTCGATACGCAACCAAATAACCTCAAAATGGCGGCGCTTCCCCCTCCACCGCGCGCGATTCGTCACTGTTCTCGCGTATCGTAATGCATTCTTTGATCCTTTAGCTATCCAGTGGTATAATTTAATTTTGGATGTAGAGGATAGATATTGAAACTACAACGCCAAACTGTATCCCCCAATTTTGTTATCATCAGGTTTTTTGGATTGCCCCCGTATGGTAGCAAATATAAAGACGTATTCACGTCAAAAGATTATCAATGTAATGCAGAGGCTATTTAAATTTAAAAGCATTTGTGAAGCAACAAGTATTCAGATTTATTGATGGGTTGATCAAACAAAGTAAGATATACCAGTGACTGTCTTTGTTAAGATATTCTTTAACGTGCTAATTTCTTTTTAGTGAAAGAGCATTCACTTGTATTTCCATTGAACCTATGGAATAATTTTTGCCACCTAATAATGTGCAGAGTTTTATTTTATGTGATCCTGATGGATCCTTTAACCTAAAGAAACAAGATAAACTACAACATAGAGACACAAACATGATGTAAGCTGCAGAGGATTGAACCGTCATGCTCTGGATTAGAGTTTTCCAAACTATGTCAGTCACAATCCCCTTTAGGAGCTATGGCATAGCCCTCGTGCCCTTTCCGACTAAATAAATAGCTGCTATCGAGTCAATCATGAACAAGTGTTATACATTTTAATAAAGCGCTAAGACTCACTTGGATGGCAGCATGGTCTAAGGTGCTTTTCTAGCAGTATTTATTATTATTATTATTATTATTATTTAGCACCGCGTATTACTACCCATTCGGGTTATACGCTTTAAGTACTAATTACGCTAATGGATTAGGAATTGGGAAGGTTGAATTAAAGGAAGTGAACCTGCATTTGTGTGGAGGTAGAGTGGAAAACCATTTAGGAAAAACCACCCCCAGTTCACCCGACCGAGATTCAAACCTCGATCTCCCCGTCCTCAGCAGTCGAGCTTCAACACGACAAGCGCGTTAGCCAACTACTCCACCGAGGCAGGTTTCTAGCAGTAGATTAGACTACCGATGACAGGGAGATTGAGGTTAAAATCTCGGTCGGGTGTAATGAGGGTAGTTTCTCCAAAATGGTTTTCTACTCTCTCTTCACGCAAGTGCGGGGTACACTTCCTCTCAATATAACTTTACTAATCCCTAAAACCATCGGCGTAATTAGTACATAAGCGTGTGAAATGGGAAATATAAACAAAGCCATGACATAGCCCAGAAGGAAGGACTTGCAAAGTCAACCATGATATTCCATCTATATCTGATCTAAGTTGTATTATATCAGACTTACTGCTATGAAAAAATATGTTATGGTTAGTAAAACTCAGTGGTGTGTCCCTGGGGGTACACGTACCATAGCTCAGGAAACGTTGTTTTGAACTATTCATATGGCCAATTCTACCCGTTGCACACCAGTTTCAATTTTAAAGTGGGAAATCATTGGCTAAACTAGTTTGAGAATTTTAAAAATTAGTCATGAAATAACGGGCTGTGACGAGGAGTAGTGCTCAGTGTGATCAAGCATGACGAGGGAGTCACACAACAATTACACATATTGGGCAAAGTTTCGTGTTAATAGACCTGACTGCGTGCATATATAAACAATGATAGGCTCATCGACTTCCATCAATGAGCTCGGTGAACACGTATGGAGATGGTAAAAGAGGCGGGATACGTGATATTGTGATTTAATGTTAAAAACCTTTAAAATGTATCCGAGTTCTCCCTGTCAGACCGAATTCCATTGACTTTTCGAGGTTCTCCATCATATATGTGTATATAAATCCTGAATATATGTTTGATTTGAATGCAAACATTGGTGATAGTCAGTGATGAATGTATTATATACATGAGAACATTACACAACATTATAGTAATCCAAAAGTAATCACAGAATTGATTACATAATTTATTTCTCACTGTGCCTCACTATCTGTTTAGGTTACACGCAAATATTAATCATGTTTATGATGTAGGGATATGAAGGTATACTTTATAGAAAATATACCTGTATTTGTGTGTAAGGAGTGTGAAAAGCCATTTAGTAGCTCATCCGAGATCAGAACCCCAATTTGTCCCTCTAAACAATCTCGTCTATTGGGAGCGTGATTCCGGCTTAGACCATGCAACCACTTAAGGATGTAATTATATAATTGTAGGGTGACCTGGCGGTCAAGGGGTAAGGTGTCAGACTTCTGTACTGGCGGCCGGGGTTCAATCCTCGGTCCCGGCACAGATTTATCTGATTACCAAACCCTTCCTTCACCTCTGACAAGACATCTTGTGAATGTGGGGAATGCCAGGCCTCCACCGTGGTTCGGATTCCACGTTAAACTGTAGGTCCTCCATTTCATCTCACAGTCACCCTACCATTACACATTAGCGTAAGTGCATATAGCCCGAACGGGTAGCAAGACGCGGTGCTAATAATAATAATAATAATAATAATAATAATAATATATAATTGTAATAAGGCGAGTAAGAAAATGTTGGTAATGCTACTTTGGGTTTATTTTTTTAAACCCTTAGGTGTAGTATATAGGTATAACCATAACCCTTACTTTGGTGGACGCATGGTCTAAGGCGTCACTATTGTGCTAGAATATATTGCCATGGCAGGGAGATTGGTGTTCGAACCCCTATCTAGTGTGCTGAGGATGGTTTTCCCAAAATAGTTTTTCCACTCTACCTTCTTGCAAATGTGGGTACATTTCCTATAAATTAAACCTTCTTCACCCCTAGCTTATTGACGTAATTAGTACTGTGTGTATAATCCGAACAGGTAGTAAGACATGGTGCTTAAAAAAATGGTAGCCGTAATACACTAGTGCTCCCATAGTCTAAGGCATCTGTCTCGCAATAGGTGAGATTGCCGGTGACAGAAAGGTTGAGTTTCGAATCTTGGTCGGGTGTATTGGAGGGTGATTTTCCACGTCTGATTTATTGCTATGGTTTTCCTAACCTCTTTCTACACTAGTGCAACTAGGTTTCCTAGAGATTAATTTTATAATTGCGTATAACCCGAACGGGTAGTAAGACGCGGTGCTAATAATAATAATAATTTTATAATCTCTACTCCCGATTTAACATTAATAAAATGTATTTTGAACATGCGAGATGATGAAACAACTACATTTTGGGGGGAAATCACCAAATCACCTAGTTGGGACTCGAGTGATGGCCTGCGGGGTGAGAGTCGGACACAATGTATGAGTACTATGTTAGCGTGTATAAATCAACTCAATGAAAGTACAGCTGATAGACGTTGCGGCCACTTGCACACCTCATGGTTATCGTAATTCCAAGAAGTGAATGTTGGTGAATACCATATGTGAACAAGATGGTTCTACACCCGTGACAATATAAACTAGTGGGATCAGGGTTAGTCATCTGCTTACTGGGCTTGGGGAGGTGCAACTTATCTGTTTGGATTAAACACTTATGCATTAATTATGCTAATGTTTTTAGGGACTAAAGAGGTTATATTTATAGGAAGTGTACTAGCATTTGTCTAAAGGGAGAGTGAAAAACTATTATGTAAAAAAAACACCTGGATACACCTAGGTGAGATTCGAACCTAGATCTCCCAGTTATCGGCAGTCTAGTCTACTGTAAGAGTAGCTTGTTAGACCACACGGCCACCGAAGCGGTTATTATTATTATTATTAGCACCGCGTCTTACTACCCGTTCGGGTTACACGTACTTACGCTAACGTGTAATGGTAGGGTGATTGAGAGATGAAATGGAGGACCTACAGTTTAACGTGGGATCCGAACCACGGTGGAGGCCTGGCATTCCCAAGATGTCTTGTCAGAGGTGAAGGAAGGGTTTGGTAATCAGATAAATCTTTGCCGGGACCGAGGATTGAATCCCAGCCGCCAGCATAGAAGTCTGACACCTTACCCCTAGACCGCCAGGCCACCCAACAGCGGTTACTAAACACAGTGCTTGATACTTTACTACCAAAGAATGAATTCATAGCTTGTGACCATGTTTTAGTGTTGCATGAACAATGTGTGAAGTCAGATCTTACTTGAATATCTCATGTGATTAATAAAAACTAGTTTTGCTGTGGGACGCAAATTTGTAGCACAGGTTAAGATATCCTAAAATTGTACTTGAGTCATTTTTTCTGAATCTATTTTGCTATCAAGCACCCTGTACTTTAAATATAAGCTTATTAAATTTTACAAGAATATAATAATTATTATTATTATTTTTAAACGGAACTCCTAAGTACTTTCCTTAATACAAACTGTACACATAATAACATAACTGTATACATAATTTTCTCAACAAAAACAGGTATTTTACAACTGATACAAGAAATGAACTTACTCAGAGTCAAGCTAATTTAAAATGGTCCATTGGTGGACAAAGTCACACAACATCTATTTTGTTAAATTATTCCTCCAAATAAGATCCAGTACAGCTCAGAAATAAGAAAACTTATTTGAAATATGTATTTACAAAACAAAATTACTGTATATAAAAATAACCGTCTTTTAGGAATTTAATGAACTGTCTCAGTGGCCTTGGATTAAAGCGCTTGACTCGCGAACTGACGTTCGCGGGTTCAAACCCAGGTGAGGTTGATGGATTTTTACTGAGTGATTAAAATCCGTAGCACAACTTCCTTCAGAGAGGAAGTAAAGCCATAATCCTATATCGAATGTGAATATAAAAGATCCTTGGAAGGAATTTGAAGTAACTTACTGGCAAAATTTGTAAGTTCTTTCTCGCTCGTTCATAGAAGTTCAGTGCTGAAATAAATGGCAGGCTACAAAATTTTCAGGTCCCTTTCTCCCAGAAGGTGTGAGTGGATGACCCTAACCAGTGGGAGGGCCGAGTCCGTGCACTGATTCAGATGGATGGAAAACACATCAAGACCAACCTTTGAATTGTACCCACTAATTATTATTATTATTAAATCAATCAACACCTGTTCTAGGTATTGATCAAAGTTTCTACTGAAATATGAAGCCCAAATGAGAAGATTTTTAATGCTGCAAACATAGTAGCTTAGCCTGGGTTAAACCTTATTTGATGTGGCTTAAATTGATATTAACACCATTGATAGCGACCCCAGTGTTTAGATTTAGTTCATAGAGTATATCTATAATGGGAGATGACGGTCGATTTTCTTCAAGAGGCAACCATTACCTCTTTGTCCAGTGGCAGCAGTGTAACGTGTGAACTGTGTTCTATTTTTTATTGTAAAGGCCATATTGTGTTTGTCCCTTTTATTTGTTTTTATCCACCTTTCTCATACCTTCTTCCAATAATAATATAACGGGGTCTAGATTTTAATGAAAATCAACGTATACAAATGCATATATGTCTCATTACGTGTTTATTAATAGACTTTATTTTTGTGCCACAAATCATATAATGGAAACAAACGCACCGTGATATTGATTCAAGTCAATCAGAGAGTGGATCTTATTTAGAAAGACATGCCACCCGAGTTTGAATTCAACCAACTTGTGGTCAGTTTCACTCGGTGGCACTCATCGCCGCCTGCGAGAGATACCAAGTGGGAATTATGGGGAAATTCATATACAAACATAATATTGTTTTCCTATTTGCGACCTAGTGTCAGTAGTGGCTATTATTACCTTGTGCTTAAATTACCTGATCCATGGGAATAGGATGAAGAGGATTAATACTAAGGGACAAAGAGTTAAAGACAACTTTAGGGAATTCACACAAACTATAATTTCCCTACACAAAAAAAGAGTTACAAATAATTCACATTAAATTTAGATAAAATATTAAAAACCACCACAAGTGCATCAGGTTGTGTCCAAACCCTGGTCCCATGGCTCAGAAAGTCTTGCTAACTACCACAAAAATATTGGCAGTTTAATTTAGTGAGAATGGTCAATAATTGGAATAGTATTCACCTGGGAATGAATGGAGACCCATCATGCATTAATCTAAAGGCACTAATTGAGCTCTGATCTTCCAAGTCGGGATAAGACACGCTATCTGGCCTACCTGGAGGACTGTCGGGTGACGTGCATGCCGTCCCCAGGAGCTCGGGGGCGACGGGCAGTGCCCAATGTTGTCCAGTGGGGGCGGTGTGGGCGGTATGCCAGTAGAGCGCCTCCCCCAGAGTTGACACCTGACCGCTCTCGTACTGCCTCCTCGTAGCTCGGCAGCATCGACTGCAAAACAACACCCCGCCATGAGGACATTTTCTTTTGGAACCGATAAACCTCAAACTATAGGTCTAGCTAATTTTTACACGCTAATTAGAATGTTTCTAAGGGTTGTTATTAAATTTACATTTATTATCTTCAGTAAAAGTAGGTAATCCATTATTGTTTGGTTAATTTAAAATACGGCCGGGGTTTAATCCTCGGTCCCGGCACAGATTTATCTGATCACCAAACCCTTCCTTCACCTCTGACAAGACATCTTGTGAATGTGGGGAGTGCCAGGCCCTCCACCGTGGTTCGGATTCCACGTTAAACTGTAGGTCTTCCATTTCATCTCACAATCACCCTACCATTACACATTAGCGTGAGTGCGTATAACCCAAACGGGTAGTAAGACGCGGTGATAATAATAATAATAATAATAATAATTTAAAATAATGTCACAATCAATAGAGTTGAATTTAGAAAGATATTAAAATAAATAAAATATCTGAAGTTAATAATTTTTGTTAGTCTTAAAACCAGAATATATTTTGTATTAAAGAGCATAAGACAAGTTGGTTCACCTCTCCTAGTAGAACGCCATCAGCACAGGCGATGAGCGCCACTCGGTCTGGGTCATGCAGGACGGCCGCTGTAGTGCTCGATCCACCCCCGGCCGATAGAGGCGAAGGCGAGGCAGGACACGATCCGCCCCTGCCTCGCTGGGAAGAGACGCGGTGCAACGACGAGTGGTGCAGGCCCTGCCAGGGGCGCCGCTTCCGGCGACACACCACCACCAAGCACACCCCCAGGAGGATAAGCATCACACCCAAGGCTGTCACCAGAGAGATGAGCAGCGTGCTGCTCGAGATGTAGCCGCTCGTCACTGAAACAACTTCTGCCCAATGTACACTTGCAAACACAGTATTAATTAGTTGTTAATGATGTGAAACATAGTAAGCCACGTAACCATTTCTGCTCAATGTACACTTTAGAAAATATCAACGTTATTTTTTACTAATTACATGATAATCTTTGCTAACTGAATGCTAGCTAACATTGTATTTCAGTAAATAAACGATGCAAATGTTGTTAAAAATATTTATTTAGTGTTAGGTGCACAGTGGTTAATCACAAGTTAGTTCAAATAAGCTTGTGTAGATGTGGAATTCACCAAAATATGAATTGTTACAAGTTTTTGCTCTATGTAATAATAAAATAAGTAACAATATATCTGTTAAATTAAAGAAAATAAATTATTATTACTTTATATTTTTTTTTTTAATGTGAATTAAAATGTTTGATAATGTAACAATTTGTGTCCAGTGTACTTGCAAGTACCGACAAATGAAACATTCATTGAATCAGTAGGTCGAGTGTATAAGACAGAGCACTACAAGGTGTAACCTTTGAGTTCACAGTAGGTAGCCAACAGAAGAAAAGTTCCAGCACGTTTTTACAAAACCAAGCTGGTAGACAATTAACAACCAAACGTCACTATGCGTAACTTGTGGTCTAAACCTCCTAATAAAGTCTTGAATGGGCAAAGCTACTATCATTTTGTTTAGAAAGAGCATCGCAAGTTCTTTTGTTCCTCTATCTGATTAATGATAAAATGAATCATTTTTCAGAGATGACGACTTGCGGTGAGAATTCTCATGATGGCTTGAATGACCACAAAATTATGGGGCACCCTGTGGTTTGTTAAGACCCCCGTCATTGTTAAGCGTGTAACTCACCAGTTGTGGCTGTTTATTTTTATTTTTACTTTTTTTCTGGCTATTAGTTTTAATGATTACATTTATAACTCCTGCAGAATGCAGACGGTATTATTTTTTTATCCGATAGCTATAATAAATTAGGTAGCATGGTGTATTGTGGCACCAAAAAAAAAAAAAAATCGTCAATCAAAACTCAAACAATTTTATGAATGTTCCCAATGCCCAGATGAAATAAATTTGGCCTAGTCCATAGCATTAGCTTAAACTATTTAAATCAAAAGAAAAAAAACCGTTGAACAAAACTATTTACCTGACTTGATCCCTTCCATGTTTCACTGCATGTTTGGGTTGTATGTATAAATTACGCTAATGCATGAGAGATCAGGAAGGTTGAATTTAAAAAAGATGTACACAAATTTACGCGGAGGGATAAGGGAAAACCACTCTCAATACACCCCACCGGGATTCAAACTTCGATCTCCCCGTCAACGGCAGGCACTACCCCGGTTTCTTGACATTTTCAAAATGGCCAATTGACCTTCCAATAAGAGCAATTTATCTAAAACTTGGATTTATTTCCTGACAGTTCTAAGAAAACACTAAAAGGACTTGTTTGAGTTAGACGAGGAATATTTTATTTTGAAAAATGTGTTATAGACAGGGGTTTGATCATATTTTGAACTTTGACAACGCTCCACCAACAAAGGTAACAATGATTTTTGATCCTTATTAAAGACACACTTCTCAATCATTTTACCTCAAGAGCCGACCAATAAAGTAATAATAATCACTACTCGACAATCTGAAGTTCCGTTAATTTTGAGAGAATATTAATATTTCACTAGATAGAGTATTAACATAATACAGATTTTTGCCCTTTCTAATTCTTGTGAAGTGAATTTAGGGGATTGGCAAGAGAGAAAATTGAATTATGGTTAAAAAAAATTAGAAAAAACTTTATCAAATATAATTAACAATGGAGGTAATAATGTTTTAGGGTGACCTGGTGGTCTAGGGGGTAAGGTGTCAGACTTCTATGCTGGCGGCCGGGGTTCGATCCTCGGTCCCGGCAAAGATTTATCTGATTACCAAACTCTTCCTTCACCTCTGACAAGACGTCTTGTGAATGTGGGGAATGCCAGGCCTCCACCGTGGTTCGGATTCCACGTTAAACTGTAGGTCCTCCATTTCATCTCGCTATCACCCTACCGTTACACATGAGCGTAAGTGCGTATAACCCGAACGGGTAGTAAGACGCGGTGCTAATAATAATAATAATAATAATAATAATAATAATAATAATAATAATGTTTCAACGCAAGGCTTGAGGCGTACTCACCAAACACCTCTGGCCGACACTCGGGCAGAAGGAGGGGCTCCCAGCAGCCACTAGAGCTGCAAGACAACACCGGGTTGCCGTAAAGCAGGTAACCGGGCAAGCAGGTGTACGCCACCTGGGCGTTGATCTGGTAGCGGCCGTCGGACGCCAACCCAAATAGGGCTCCGTTGTGGATATTTGTAGGAGACACACAGCCATCCACCTCCACTGTGCATGCGGTCCAACAAATAGATTTACAATAGACTAAGCTCTTAATCCCTATTGGTGGAGTCCAATTTCCTTAGGAAGGGCCTTTAAGAAAATACAAACATATTTTTTGTGGTCAAAATTGATAGCATTTTACTATTTTATAGGTATTGATAATATCTATCATAAATGACAGCTACATATTATATGACTTGAGTTGATGTATTAATACATGAAAGTAGATCTAGTGACTTTTATAGCTATCAGATAAGGGCCCATACTATGGAAATTTAACTGTTTACTCTATTAAAAAAATAAGTGCAGTAAATTTGTGAATTATGTTTATGGTGGCTATGCCTTTTAAATGTACAATTCTTCAAGTTATTTATTTCCCCACATCTTAGTAACTGTTCAGATTATCTGTACGCTTCAGCGGCCAAGTGTTATAGCGTGCTACACTCGTGTTGTACTAGACTGCCGAAGACAGGGAGGTCAGGGTTCTATCTCGTTTGGGTGCACTGAGGGTGGTTTTCCCTATTTTTTTTTTACACTTTCTCTACATGCAAATACGAATGCATTTCTTCTAAATTAAGACTTCATAATCCCTAACCAATTAGTGTAATAGTACATGGGCTTATAACCTGAATGGGTAGTAAAAAGTTATTTGTACTATAGGTAGATTCTATGCTGGCGGCCGGGGTTCAATCCTCAGTCCCGGCAAAGATTTATCTGATTACCAAACCCTTCCTTCACCTCTGACAAGACAATCTTGTGAACGTGAGGAATGCCAGGCCTCCACCGTGGTTCGGATTCCACGTTAAACTTAAGGTCCTCCATTTCATCTCACAATCACCCTACCCTTACACATTAGCGTAAGTGCTTATAACCCGAACGGGTAGTAAGACGTGGTGCTAATAATAATAATAATAATAATAATAATATAGGTAGATTAATTACACTAATTGAACATGGATATGGAGAAATAATTTTTGAGGAAATGTACCCATATTTGCATGGAGAGAGAGTGGAAAACAACTTATGAAAAAACCTCTCAGTACATCCGATCGAGATAGTTGCTAGTTAGGCCATGTGACCACCGAAGCAGGTATATCTTTATTGATCAAAGTGTAATTCAAAGGGTGTATGTGTCAAGTGCTCCCACTGTAGCATGGCTAGACTACAATGATATCCCCATAAGAGTGAGGATATGGATGTGAAAGATGACCTACCACACTTGGGAACAGCGCCTTCCCAGCCACCATCCAGACAGCGTAGCACGTTGGGTGGTGCAGTGGGTGGGCACGAGTCACGAACGTCCCTGTAGCCCTCGTGACATCTCAGTTCTAGTTCTGTGTTGGGCAGAGCGTGGTTGCTGCCCGTCCGCAGACCACTCAGCGTTGTGGCCGACATGTGCGGGCCTAGAGCGGGGGGACCGCACGACGTCGAGGCGTCACCGTCGTCATCTGAAACAACTGGTAGATGACGACCTGGTATCGGGGTGAGGTGTAGGGAATACATTTAACACGAGGGTTAGATAAGTAGGAAGGATTGTCGATTCCGATTACACAAAAGAAATCTTAATTGGTGAACAAAGGGCCAATTAAGGGCTAGGGGGGTGGGGGAGTATGTTGGTTGTAAGCGTGGGA
>CABFVX010009605.1:0-17646 GCA_902151425.1 Timema shepardi
TCGGTCCAGTAGTTTCGGAGCCTATTCATTTCAAACAAACAAACAAAAAATCAAATCTTTCCTCTTTATAATATTAGTATGATAAAGGAGGTTGAATTCGCAGGAATTGCACCCGAATTTGTGTGGAGAGTGAGTGAGAGAGTGATAAACCATTTAGAACAAACCTCCCTTAGTGCACCCGAATCGAACCCCGATCTCCCCGTCATCGGCAGTCTAGTCTATTGCAAGATTAGCGCGTTGGACCATGTGGCCACTGAAGTAGGTGTTTCTTACTATTACTACTATCACTACCACTAACTATCATTACTTCAACTATTATTATTATTATTATTATTATCAATATAATAAGTTAAAATTAATCAAAAGGAAATAATAATTGAAAATTTTCGTTCTCACATCTCTACATCCCCTTATATCCTGTTTAATTTTTGCCCGCTTTTACCGAAACACCCTATATATATATATATATTACAACAACTGCCCCATTTCAATGATTAGGATACAAAGGTCTAGTTTTAATTAAATAAATTATATTAAACGAGAAATAAACGTCTACAGATGTATATTTGTCCACGCAACTGGTGGTAAGTAAATACTTATTTATAAAACGAGTAATTAATTAGTTTCTAATTCTCACGTATTGCTCTAGCCTTAACTTGGTTATTAGCCGTGGGGAGGTCAGGGTTCGAATCGTGACTGGGTTTGCTGAGTATACTTTTACTAAATGGTTTCCTAACCTACGTTACCAAAAATGATGGTAAAATAAATCTAATATCCACCTTCCTCATCCACATATATACCAGCACTACACTTAGAACGAATGCACAGTACACATTTGTGAGAAATTTTATATTGTATAATTCACCAATTAACGAATTTACACAAGCCTTAACCTAGTTGGTCGGACAATGACCGCAGCAAAGCTTTGGTACTTAGTTCATTCCTTGTTGCGGTTTCTCTGATATGTTAATATGAGGTGGGTCGGGCTTCAGTCATCCCATTTCACGGATTTCTCTGAGTGAGCGAGAACGAACCTACAAACTTTGCCAGAAAACTACCTTCACGTACTTTTAAGGAATCTTCTACATGCTGTAATTGACAGGGATTGACGGCTTTACTTCCGCTTTGAAGGATGTTTTGCTAGGGATTGTTGTCGCTTGGTAAAAATCCGTTGACCCCGACCTAGATTGAACCCATGATCATCGGACCCTGGTGTGAGCACTTTATCCCAATACCACCGAGTTCTACAAGCTAGTCTGTAGGTTGTGTTGATAAAGCATAACCACATTACAAATAAATAGGCAATTAAAATAGGATAACATTTTTATTCAATCAATGATAATTTAAACACCAAAGTAATAATCATCTTAGCTTATGAGATAGTGATAAGTAGGGCTACTTTTAGAGGACTCAGCTATCATTAGCGTGGAAAGGAGATAAAAAAACACAGTATATTAACATGTAATTGTGTAAAGCTGCCCTGAGTGCACTCTTCTGAGACTCGAACTCTTATCTCTCTATCACAAGCAATCAACTCTCTTGTGAGCCTAACTTCAATATAATAGATCAATAAATGACTAATCCTTATCCAATGATACTCTCGACAGAACGGAACGTGCAAGGCTGTATTTGAAGAGAGGGGTGGGGTGCAGGTTGGTTGGGGGAGCTTGCGATCCTCAAAGTTGGACTCAACCAACGTCGGACAATAAAACTTTGTCCTGTACGCCAACCACCACATAGAGACTGAAACACTAACAAGCGTATAAACCCGTGTAAATGCTCTTTGTTCTGGACCGACATTTCAGTTGCGTCTATAGCAAGTGTGTTCAAGACTAAGGGCGAGGCTACAGCAGTGGCGCTGTGTGAAATACTACCATGGTAGGAATAAACTTTTGAAATGACAACGTAACTCTTTGAAAACTGTATATCCTCAAAAGTTTCATGTAGTGACCCATATGAGTTTCATTTCCTTGATGTAGAGTCTTGTGTCGTTTAGTTTTATACATTTTAATTTGTTTCATATATTAGTTTAAGCCCGTGCTGTGCTATTAATGAATTATTTGAACTAATTGCCATTCTGGATACAAATCCTGGTTTGTGTGAAGTTTCTTTGTGGCACAAAGCCGATGATGTACGATGAATTCGGAGCTCAATACAAATGCATTGCTGATTGTATCAAGAACCTTAAAACAATGTAATCTATGTTTAGCATCGTGGCCCGTATGGGTTATATACTTACTAATTTCACTAATGGTTTTAAGAATAATAAAGTTTATATTTATATAAATGTGTATGCATTTGCGTGGAGAGAAAATAGAAAACTATTTAGGAAAAACCTTAGTACACCCAGCAAAGATTCGAACTTCAATCGGTCAATTATCGGTAATTTAGCTTGCTATGAGGGTAGCACTTTAGACCGCGTGGCCACCTAAGCGAGTAAGAATCTATTAATTTAAGCTATTTTTAACCATGCCATGCTACCCGTCTGGCCTATACCTATTGGTCATTTTAACAACTTATGCTTGTGGGGAACGTATGTGTAAGGTGGATTTAAAAGGACATAAACACTTATATTTGTGAAGTAAGAAGTGTGAACCTATTTAGGAGGAACTAACGTTAATTTACCATTGCGGGATTCAAACCCTTACTACTCCAGTTTCGGCAAATCAGACTACACCCAAATTCATTGCTGAGCGAACTGTAGGTCTTACTGTGTATTCACACCTTCTCCGAAAAACAAACACAGAACAGAAACGTGGTACTGCGATAAGTATTCTATAAGTTCACATCACCAAGCCTTATGTCTAAATTGAAGGAATTTACCAAATCGTAAACAAATTAAACAAATTACGTTAGATATTTAAGGGGTTGAAGGGGAAACGAAAAATCTTACGATCCTTTACGTAGAAGGGTTCTGTGGGTAGGTGATTTGAAATAATAAAAAAAGCGTTACGTAATTTATGGACAGCCCCTATTGGTTTTATAAATATATATTTGATTTTTTTTTTTAAATTTTACTTCAACCTTACAGTAACGAGTTATTTTATGTCCCAAATACTTGTGAAGATATTATTAAGTTTGGCAATATCTGTTTATGTAAAGTAACCTTAAAATAATGTTCATGATTTGATTAGAATGGCCATTTAGTTCATAATGATAAACAATTCCCAGATACGAAGTTTAATAAAAAAAATAGTTACAGTGGATCTCGAGATAGCTTGTTTTCTCTCTAACTACCCTTGATTTTAGGGTAAGATATTTAACTCCAAATATTCAGTGGGGGGGAACCTATAAAAAGAATATATATGTGTATATATATATATATATGTATGTATATATATATATATATATATGTATGTATATATATATATATATACACTTTGATGTTATTTTTGCTTAGATATTTACTTAAAATATAAATTTAATAGTCAGTTTACTCAAACTTTCAACTATGTAATAACGTTGACAACTTCAATATTTATTTGTTTGAAATTGCTATCACAACTCCTAAAGCTTCAAATATTAATTATATATTTGTTTACAATTGAAATATTAATTTATATATATATATATAACCTACTTACCTTTATTTCATTGTAATAAATTTTCTTTATTTATTTTAATTCACGAAATGACAGCCCGCCATGTTTATTACTATTTTGGTAGGTGATTTTAACGCTATCTGCTTTAAAGAGTGGTGGATTTCGGAACTATTTCAATCTTGTTTTATTTTGTTTCTGGATTTTTATGCGTGAAGTTTAAATATTTTCTTTCTCCAAGGCCAAAGACGCTTTTTTATATAAAAAAACATGTTTGCGGGATTGTTGTTAGTTGGGTTTTTTTTTTGTGTGTGGAAGAAGGACTGGAAAAAAATGTGGTTATTGATTCAATTTGGGCCGGTTTTCAAAAGTGAATATTGAGAAGAATAATACAGAATTAGTACCAGTACATGAAATAGTCCGTCTACATATTTGGGTGAGATCAAGCTCATCATTATATTCATCGTATTACTAGGAATTTAAAAGACCTTTTATTTGCCTTAGTCATTATAACACAATGTGAAACTTATTATTATTATTATTTTCCAATTATTGCTTCACAATACTTATATTAGTATTATAATCTTGGAGGCATGCCTTATTATGTAGGATTGGTATCTAGACTCAGAAATAAACAACAATAATAATAACAACACACAATTATAAGTAATGTTTTTTTATTTTATTATAATTCAAGATTAGTTACATTGTACAATCCGGTAATGTTCCTGAGCACACCCAGTGGTCCCGAGTGTAGAGGGGCGTCGTTACCCCTGCCGGTTAGTTGAGCTGAAGTTATATATTTTTGGTTATATTTATTCCTTTCTCCTAGACATTGGGAGTGGCGCCCAACGTGCTCAATTAGTTATTTTTTTCATTATTCAAATTGATTGTGTTCTGCTTTTACCATTTTTATTACAATACTAAGTTTTAGCCAGATCAGTAAAATGGTGTCGGCTCTAGGCCTAGATGTAGACACACAGGCAGACGACAACGCAAAAAACACCATTTCGATTTTGGGGAATTGACAGTTATCAAAATTTGGACTTCTTTTTACGAGCACAGTACTTTTCTCTTCAAGGTGTCGAAAGAAAGTAAAAATGGTCTATTTATATAAATATGGGCACAAATCATAGCTTTATACGCTTCAATGGTGCAAACTTATTTCTATACATCCTTAAGACTACTTTCAACTGAAGGCTCAATTAAACTATGGAGTAAAATAAACACAATTTAAGATGCAAAAAAGTAGTAAATACTACATTGGCCACTTATGTAAGTTTTTTCACAATTTCTGTAAATTCATCCTTCCTCAGCATTAACACATTAGAGTAAATAGTATACAGGCGTAAAACCCAAATGGGTGCGGGGTGTCCTTAAAAATATATATTCTATTTGGTTCAGAACCTAAATAATGCGGAATTATCTACATCTAAATTTACATATTAATATATTGCTTCCTTTAAAAAAATAATAAGAACATTTAAATTTTTCTATGCCACAATAATAGGCCAGTTAATATTTTAAAATTTTTAAACTTAGTATTAAAAAAATACTTTTAAAAATAACCAATTTAGCGTGAAAAGACCTATCTTTAAATTAAAGTAGGCCCAAAGATATAAATCTTTGCATCTTTACTAACAGGGGTAGGATATGAGGGTGAAAAGAATCTTCTAGTAAATTATTCCCACCTCCTTGGTATCGAACCTGTCCTTGAGCTTATGAACACAAATTGTCTACTTCATTGTAATGTATAGGATCGGTAAAGAGGATATTGAGGGCTAAGGTCTACTTACTCAGATCAGCCATGTGAAGTCAACCTTTGGGCTTAATTAAGACACTTCTGATTTATAAGATAACAAAATATAAACGCAAACAATCGATTAGTTGATAAACGAATCATATCTAACGTGTTTAAATATCTATCAGTTCTAGTCAAGTTTGTTGATGATGGGGAAGTTAGGGGTAGGATCTCAGCCGAGCCTGTTGAGGGTGTTTATTCCTAAATTGTTTCGAAATTTCCTCCGTGTGATTATGGATACATCCACATTCCATTCGACCTCTTTTACCATAACTCACTCACGTATCATTATGCGTATATCCCAGACGGGTAGTAAGACGTGATTGTAAGTTTTGTTTTAAATATAAATATATTCTAACATATTTTCTTGGCTATATTATCCCTTTCACTGTAGCACGGAAAATTACAATAGAGTAAATTGTCTACATTTCTTTGAATGTTTTCGAATAGAGTATTTTCAGTTTTCATTACCATCTCTGAAACTTCCGACAGACAGATGAGAAGTGAATGTAATATTATTATTCTTGGTTGGCAATGAAAATGTATAACACGTGGAAGACTAAAGAACAATAACATATGAATAATTGACATTTAAATTTAATTTTTAACTAAGATACATTCACGTCCTAACTAACGACATAGTTGGTTTTAAAAATACGACCATTCAAATAAAAATATTTCTATCATCCTAAGAATATTGTGAACGCCAAACTTTTCACTGTCAGTTCTAACGGAACATCACCGGGACACAAACTCCAACGCTACGCCTTCTACTTCCGCTAGATCACCGTTTAAAACCGACTCCGCTACCACCGGGATGATTTATTACACCTTGCTGCAAATCGGCAAATTACGTCATCGCATGTCAAGCCACCACTTCACCGGGAACTAATCCTATTGATATATAAAATCTAGTATTGATTGGATGAAGCTCCTACCGATATAAATAACAGCACAAAAATGGGATAGATTGAACCATAAATATAAGGCAACATAAAAAAATGTCCGGTTGGAACTTCTTTGGGACTCACTTCAAAAGACCTGGCGGTCTAGGGGTAAGGTGTCAGACTTCTGTGCTGGCGGCCGGGGTTCAATCCCCGGTCCCGGCATAAATTTATCTGATTACCAAACCCTTCCTTTACCTCTGACAAGACATCTTGTGAATGTGAGGAATGCCAGGTCTCCACCGTGGTTCGGATTCCACGTTAAACTGTAGGTCCTCCATTTCATCTCACAATCACCCTACCATTACACATTAGCGTAAGTGCGTATAACTGGAACGGGTAGTAAGACGCGGTGCTAATAATAAATAAATAATAAATATAATGCTAAAACAAGCTTGAATTAATATTCCACAAAAAAGAAAAACTACATCACAATCGGTTAAGTGGTTTCATATATAGGCCTATATATATATATAATATCAGGCTGATACTTCACTAGGACTCACACCAAAACACTTGATTATAATTATTATACTAAAAATGGCTGGATAAATACTCTACAGAGTAATAAAAATTACACCACAATAATTATGTGGGTCCATATATGTATACAAACAATCGGCTGTCCTTTCCCTGGGATTCAAACTGAAACACCTTATTATATACTAATGATACTATAATCTGCCTGGTTATTGGTCCAGTATATAAGTATACACCGCAACGCATTGCTGTCAGTTAATTGGTCCCAGAAATCCTAAATTACAAATATAAATAATTCTGGCTGTATCTTTAACGGAGACTCAAACCCTGACTGTATGCATGCTAAATCCTCCCTTAAAAGACATTATAATGCATAAATAAATACACCGCCTTCGGTTATGAAGTTACAGGTATCTTTGGCTATAGACAGATATGCTTAAAAACAGTACAGAACTAAAATATCTCTTTACTTAAAGATATTTACATTCCAAACATTAAAAAAGCAGAGATATCATATAAAGTATTTTTAAGTTCGTAAATCAAATACAATATTTCTCTTTGCTTTTCATTCATTTAAACCTCCCCACTCTGATATTATATAAATACTTGCAGATGACATAACCAGTATTATGGTTTGGATTTCCATAATTAATTAAGTAAAAAACATATTTTACCAAACAAAACCACTGTTAATATTATACATATAATTTATTAGAAAATTATAATCAAAGTAAGTCTTAATAAACAACAATGTAATCAATCTAAGTATTTATCAAAACTTTTTACTAATAGTTGTATTGTGGCCGTTTTGGTAACATTAAATAAAGTATGGAATTGAACTATGGTACAACAAAGTTATATAAACAGTCATAATAACTTTGTCGAAACAAATAAATTCACTTTTATAACTAAAATATGTCCAATGGATAAGATTTTATCAAATTTATTTTTGTTTGTCCACCCGAAATTAATATAACATATTTAAATCAAGATTGGGACACTTAAATTATACAATCTTTTTAACTATGCTTCTTATATATAATGCTATTTTCACTACATGTGTGGTATATAAATTAATTAATAATTAATAAAATCATAATTCGCTATTCACAGTAATTAAGATTCTGAAAAGGGGGAGACCTACTTTCTGTTACCATATAAAACCAATAAATGTGAGTACCACTGCTGCCAAAATGATGTGCGGCATGGATTAATCTTGTACAGCTAAAGGGGGATGGGGGGGGGGAAGAAACCATATATTAATGAGACCAAACATATTTAAATAGCTAAGTATGTAACGAATTGTTGATTTTATTATGAAAGAAACAAAAAAATATCATTAATTTAGTAGATCAAACCATTTGGACATCGTAAAAAGACAAAACCCCTCCCACTTAACTCCTTCCCAACAGTCGAAGAATAATTTAAGGACTTATGGCTTTCTATAAAACTGGCCTGAGGCGTAGCTAGGCAAACTACTCTGCAATCATGTTTAGAGGTATAGCATACCACGCAGGCTGAGCCAATATGTTGCTATCTTACTATCTCGACGGAGTATATATCGTCGGGCAGAGGCGGTTCGTCGATCCAGCTGTTTCACTTGGGACTTTGTGGTCCAGAGTTTGGGTGGACTGAATATAACTAGCTGAAGATAGAGATAGGGTATAATAAGGTGGACTGAATATGGTGGTAATAGGTAGTGTACTTTTCTAAGAGTGGCAATTAATTTTCTGGTCCTTAATGCAATATAGTAAATAATTGTAAACTATTAACAAACTATAAATGTTCTCCATATACATAAATTATATTGCCACGTAGTCTGTAGACGTATTATTAGTACTACATTTTACAAAATAAGATTTTAACTTCATTTCTCAAATGATTCTGAGACGTGAGGTTTTTATCTTCTATTGGTTAAATACAATATTTTAAGTGCCAGACCGAAGAATTCCTCTCCTCCTTTACAAGAAACTCAGCAAACCAAATATAGTACCCTTTTCTTCTTTAAGAATACATATTCATCCACCGTGATAGATTGAATTCCTTGCAGTTCTACGACATTATCCAGCTTCCGTCAGATACCGATATCGATATTCCGTGACGAAGACGTATGTTTTGTGGGGGCTTACTCTTCCCAAGTGCAACGTTGGAAACAATCATTGAAAATATTATGTTTTATCTATAGCCAAACAAACTTGAAAGTTTTGTATTAAAAAAGGAATATGAAATATGTTTTTTTTTGTCAATGAGTCTCAATACTTGTTCGGGGTTTTCACAATGAACTGCACCAATAAGGATTGGAAAGAGGACGTTAGAACCAGAGACATAAGGCAGAGTGGAAAGAGGTTGAAGGTAAAATAACTTCAATACACCCAGTCAAGATTCAAACCCCGATATACCCACCACTATCAAATCAGACAGGTTGATATCGACGTTTAGGTCTCCTAAAATACTGATGTGAGTTTAAACTATCTTACATTTTTTTTAATAAACTTAAGATTTTAATAAATAATCTACCTTAAAAAATGCAATTGGTTTTCAAAAGTTTATGCCACTTTACTAAATTGTGTTTTATTGCTAATTGTAAACTATTTTATCCAGCTCTGGAAGGCCAAGGGACTCAACAACCCTCCCTAAAGCTTAACATATTTGGTTTTTAATTTATTTATTTTTCTATTCTAAATATAAGATAGTATCCTTCAATAGCTAGTATAGTGAGTATTTTTATTGAATACAGTATTTTTACAAATTTTTTAAGTAAAATCATTCCATTTTTACTATAAAAATATATGAATGTGTTTTTGTTTCAACAGTTTTATATTTTCCACATTTATTTTGCATTTATATATTTGAAGCAATTAAATCATATCTTAAACACTCTAGTTCTCGGGGAGGGGGGGCGGGGGGTATGTTAATTCTGTATGTAATAAATATGTAAACATTTTATAAATATTTTTAATTTAATTATCTCACTCCCTCTCATAGCAAACCAATGTTATTTTCTCACAAATTTGAAATGTTGAAATGATGAGTTGTGAATTGAGAATCTAACCTAATGGTATTGACATAGTTTACCAAAGCTCTACCATTGAGTAATTGAGTTGTATTTTAAGTCAGCATGTATAATGGAAGTGTGAGATCTCCATAGAATGAATAGCCTCTCTGAATCACAGCCATTCACTCATGATTGGCTCTTTTTCTTTTGGATAAATAATGGGAACAGATGGTACTTCATTCTCAAACACTCCTTAAATATTCTTTGAAAACAACAAATAAGGAAATACTTGTGAACGGCTAGTAACTCACACCAAATATGTGTTCTATTGGGGTTGTGTTGACGAACAAAGTATAAAATAGAATATTAAGTTTACAAATTTAGAAATATTTTTAACTAGATGAAAGTGTCCAGCTTCGCCCACGTATAACACTAATAAATATCTAACAGCCGATATTGATTCCATATTAGTTGTCGGTAACCATCAGGTACCGGTAACTAGACTGCAGCTTATGTGAAAGTAACATAAAATCCTCTAAGGAAGGAGCCCCCATAAAAAAAATGCATTGTTATTATTTAAAGTAATTCCAATTTTGTATATTATTATTTAAAAAATAAAAGTGTAAGCTAATAAAAAGTGTGTTTTAAAACTCTCCGCCCAATTTTTAACCACAACATCTGTGGACAGAAATAAGAATTAAATCCTAGTAAAAATAAGTCCGAAAGAGTCGTCCTGCATTACTAAATGTAAGTTGAAGCTAGACCAACAATGCTGGGAAAACGCACGAGTTTTAAACACCCCCTCTCTTCCACAGCGTATACCATTGTTTGCAGCGGCTTTTGGACACGTGGCTCACGGTTGAATAATTCTACCCGCCTAATGGTATGCAACCTGTAATACACTTACGTACGTTAAGCTGCGTGCTACTGGCGTTGTTGCGCCTAGCTTCATATACGTTTATTAACACTTTTCTATACAATTTTCATTAGGTTTCCCTGATTCTTTATGGCCACAGATGTTGTACTTTAAGTTTGGGCAGAGTTTAGAAACACGATATATAAAACAATGTGTTTTACAAAGCGATATCAATCTTTTGTTTGATGTAAAGGTGGCAGTAAAATGTATTTATTTAAATCTATGCAAGACACTTTTTTTTAATGACTGACAAATGTCTGTCCGGGAGCTTCCAGGTGTTTAGTTTCATTTCCTGTAAGAAAACAACAGTTAACATGTGCTACCAAGTATTGCGTCAACTCAATCATTTTTTAGCAATGGATCCATGTCCCGGATAGAAAAAAGATTTACTTCAAATGCACATACCATAATTCTCTAAATTATGCCATAAAGTAAATCAACCATTTCCAAAATAATGTTTTACATTGAAGTTTATAGATAGAAGAATAGGGCCGCATGGGATGTTGGTTTATTACATGATCAACAAATCATTGATATGGCTTGCAGCCACGAGATGGAAATGTTTACTAAACTACATAGGACTATGCCCAATATAACCCCGCTATTTTCTTTGTTTTATAGATACACGTGCAGTGGAAACTCAATCTAAGAGATCAAGTTCGCTGTAACATATAGAATAAAATTACTTATGTGGTTTTTCTCAAGCTTACTTCGATACAAAACATATGCAAAGCTTTCAGTTTTAATTTATCTTGGTTTTGGAATTCTAGTGCATACACACACACACATACACATACACATACACATACATACACACACACTACATCTTATATGATACAAGGTTCTCGTTTTTCTTCTTTCTGATGAATTGTTCAAACATTTCTACTCGTTCAAAAGTCTTAAATTTGAAAACAGAAAGTAATATATATAGTTTATTTCAAAATGTCACAACAATAATTGGGAGGATGTGAGGAAGGATCAATAAATAGATTAAATCTATTATGGAGGAATATATTTGAAATTTGGCAGAAAGTTATAAGTAATAATCAACATAATCAAACCAGTATTAAAGTATTAGATTTTAAAGTTGAAGTAAGTGAAATGGAGGATGGAAGGCGTTCAAAACATTCAAAACCAATACAAACAACTACTTACAACGGTGTTACGAAACTTGAAACGAGAAGGAACGTACAACTCCAAATAAACAACATTATGATAAATTAAAATTTTAAATTTGACTTTAGGAAAACGATGAGTGGGGAATATTAACGGAAAATCACACTACAAGGGTCCCTCCAAATACCAACATTTTTTATTTAAGTATTTGTAACGTTTAAGTATTGTATAGTGATATATGTGGTTTAGAAATTTCAAAAAACATTAAGAAACTTATCATGTTGGTAGAAGGTTAAAATGTGTCCTGTCGGTATAAGAGATAATCCTAGCACACTTTAAATTGTTTGAATATCAAAAAAAGAAAACCAAATAGGTTGAGATTAGTTCCCTAAAAATGTGGAAAACCAACAGAAAAAATCATTTTCTACGTTTTATAAAATTTAAATATTCGCATATATGTAGAGGGGCCATCAGATAAAGGGATCACACTTTACAGTGATATAAGTCCAAATATGTTAAATTTCAAAATGGGTCTCCGGGAAATGGATGGGGGAGGTTATAAGTAGACAAACCACTTTATTTGAGGCACAGCTTTGAATGTTGCCATTTTGGTAGAGTTATTACTCCAGACAATCAATTAAATATTTAAATATTATATTTAAAAGTTGGAGTTTGCGAAATATCGGATGGTGGATTCAAACTAAATTTCAGCAGAAAGCTAAATATAACATAAAAGCCTGATAGATTAAAATTTTAAAATGGAACTCCGAGAAATAAGGGGGAGGGTTTTACAACAGATAATAAAAGTTTGGTGTGAGATGAAAACGAAATTGCCAGGAATGTAGTGTGAATAATACACAAATAATTTTTAAATATTTGATTTTTTTTAACTGGTGGTTTGTGAACTGGTAGAGGGGGTTTAGAGATTTCCAATACTTACGTAAAAAATAAGTATTTGAATTTTTTTTAGTTAGTAGTTTTTGAAACATACAAGCCAGAGCGTAAGGATTTCAAAATTTCCAAAATGTATATATAAAACTACTTTTCAATGTGGTACTAGATTAAAATTTGTCTAGAAAATATAAGATGCACAATTAAACAACTAAGAAGCAAATTAAATGTCCAAATGGAGGGGTGTACAATGTTAAAAGGTTCGTCCTCTCCTAAAATTACCGAAGCTAATATAAAATAACACTTCCCGTATGGTATGAAATATAAATATGTTCTTACATTTAGTGGGACGGCTCCAAATATCCGGAAGACATCTAGTTTTTAAATTATAGAAAATGATCCAGTAAATTGATTGGAGAAAGAAAGTGGGGGAAATTAAAATTTTAAGGCATGTTAGAAAAAACTTTTTTTCGTGGTATAAAGCTTGCAAAAGTTTCAAATACTAGCGCAGATAGTCAGAATACAATGAAAATTTGTAAACTGGTGATATGAAATAAGGAGCTCAAAGTTTTATACTTTTTTAGAAAATATTTATGTTTAAGATTTGGTTTCTTTTTAATTTGGTTGATTTTATATTCTAAAAAATATATATTATAAATTCCCCTTGCAAAAAACAGTTATATTAGATATTTATTTATATTATGATAATGCATTATAAAGCTATTTTTAATTTATTGAAATGAATATTACCAGACTAGTAGTTAAAAACGTACTAACACTAAAATGGCAACACTAACACTAAAACGGCACGATAATATAAAACATAAACAAAATCTTATGTATCTGAGAGAGCACAACTTAAGTATGAGGGAGAAATTAACTATTAAAGATAAAAGTAAACTATCCTATTTATGTTCTCTTGTCCATGGGGAGAGGTGCGATGGATTGTCCTGCACCCCAACTACCACTACGAATTGACGAGGCTATCTACAACATGGAAAGGAGATGTTTGCTCCTCGAACGGTTACTTTAAGAATGGTTCTACATCAGTGGCGTCACGTCAGGGAAAGCAAGGCAAGCACTGCTTACCTTCGATTGAAGATATGTAATTATTTTATTTAATGTTTGCAAAAATATTCTCCTGGAATTTTTTTAAATGCAATTCAAGCATCAGTGGCTTTGAAAAGAAAAAAAATTCCATATATGGCAGCGACCATAACATTCGTGCAGACGTGCACTAGTCCATCTAATTGTGGTTGAAAGTCTGTATTTGTCCGACATTCATCACATTGCTCTAGCTATTGTTGCTATAATTTGTGATGGCATAGATTTCGGAGACGTGAGAAGGGGAAGAGATGTAGATTTAAGGTAAAAATGCAACAGCTGAACTACGACTTATCTTGCCCGAAAGGTGACGACTAGAACCGATATCACTACCCCCTCTTCCCCTTTCAAAACATATTGGGGTGGTACGGCATGAAAGGGCTGCTTTGCACACTTTATTGTATACAATTTCTGGACATAGAACACGTCCTATATGAGATATTTTTCTTGTTCAACTTTTGAGTTGTAAACACGAAAGACTCGTCTGATAGATAAATACTTTTTTTTTAAACAAATAATAATTGTAAGAAAAACAACTAAATGCTGGAAAACAATTAAATTATTAAAGGTTTTCAAATGTTTGAAAAAAATTCCATAATATTTAGGAACGATTAAAAAATTATTTACATTAAATACCAATATTTTACAAACCATTCAATTATTATTTTTCCATAAAATGATAAAAGACGCCATGTTTGTTTTTCAAATATTGTATGCAATCACAAATTCCGTGTGAACAGTTACTCGCTAAAATTTGTATGCAATTTATGTGATCAGGTTGTTGTTTAATTCTCTGCACTACTTGTTGTACAAGAAGTTGCGTCGTGTATACCGGGGTGTAGTGTTTTGTGGAGTTTATTGTAGAAGGTGTTTTTGTTTATATGTATGTACCAGTGAAAGCTAACAAACGAAAGTTTATAATTCAATGTCTATAATAAGTAATAACACACTAATGTAAATTACAGAACAGAAGAACGGTCAAAGCCACAACTATAAAAAAAAACACCTCCAAACAATTTATTGAATCATAAATAATTAAAAAACATCTGAAACCTCCCATTTTAGACTTGGGGGCACACCTTCCAAGCTTGCCTAGGAATTTTGGTCACGAGACGCTACTGTTATACCTTTATTTTAACTTACTAACTTGCCTTCTAGAAATTGATTGTAATCTAGAGGATTTTACACTTAGCTTCCTGTTTTATTATTTTGTTTATTTTAGGTTTCTTAGCTCAGTGCTGAAAATAAAGTATGTCCCTAAAATTATAAGATAAATATATACCTGGAACAGCGTGCATGTGCGCTAAATATTATTTTTTTTATAGTTTTTTTGTCCTGGTGGTGTAATGATTGAGGTTAGAGGTCTAACCGGGTGTACTGTGGCCACATTTCCTCTAAATTCTGCCTTCCTCGTTTCCTTTTCATTGGTGTAATTAAATGCTTATAGTCAGGGTAGTAAGACACGGTGCTAAGAGGAAAATATGAGGAAATTTGTGTTGACAGGAAATTTATCCAAATTTGAGTGGAGAGATTGTAATTTATCTATGGAATCAGTTCACCCGACCGGAATTTGAAACTCAATCACTCTGGCATTGTCTATTCTATTGTGAAAGTGATAGACGCCGTCGTAGTCTACGGGCTAAGGTCATTATTTGAATACAAAATATACTTGTTGATATAAATATAAACCTAGGTTTGCTTTTATTATCCTATGACCTCTGTTTGAGATCCAGCCTGACCCCTTAGTTGCCCCAAACACTGCCCCAGTGTATATAATATTACGCATCATATTGTGTACAGCCGCGGTGACCTCTGTTTATCTCCAACATGAACTAATAGCTAAGCACGTAATATGACAGTTAATGCTACATTTAAAATCCCATTACCTGCAAAATTAGTTGTATTAGTCCAGGGCGCAGTCTATACGGTCGGCGTGCATGACTCCACAGCTAACCAAACCCACACACGCGGTAGCCTGGTCACACGCATGTTTCTACATATGTGTACGAGTACGTGCTGTTTCACAATGAAATATATTGATACAACACCAACACCGTAATTTAACCAGACCACCCTCGACATTACATATATAGTTTGGGTGAACGTTAGCACATAGCCGTTCATAAGATATAATATCTATAATATTAATAGCTAATTATAGCCACTTCAGTGGTCGCGTGGTCCAACCCACTACCCTCGTAGTACACTAGACTTCAGATGATGGGGAGATCCAGGTTTGAATCTCGGTCGTGTGTACTGTGGGTGATTTACAAAATGGTTTTCCACTCTCCCTCTACTCAAATAAAGGTATACATTCTCCAAATATAATATTCCTAGTCCTTGAAACCATCAGCGTATAATCTGTAAGACGGGGTTCCAAAAAATCTAATTCTTAAAGATAAAATGATACAGTCAATCGTTACATTTATACATGGGGTGATCATATTGGCTATTTATAATAATTACATTTCTAAATAGATTCACTATAAATACACTATTTACATACTAGCTTAATTTCAGAATAGAAGACCCAATCTTCCTGCCATCAATTCATTAACTCCCATTCAGTTGTTTTTAGTAGTGTTAGGATTAAAATACTGGAGCTCTGTCTCAGAAAACAAACTCATTACTGACTTAGCTAAGGGGGCTCACATAAGTCTCTTTTATTTCTAATGCTCGATATAAGAGGTGTCAATATTATTTTTGGATATTAAAATTCTAATTATGCAGCTCTTTAATAAACACACATACCACTGGTAGATCAACCAACAACATAATATTATATAAATTACAATAAAATTTACCAAACACCACTTAGCAAATCCCGGTCCTAATTATTTCCTAACTTTATAAAAAATATGAACGCTCGTAAAATGGTAGCTATTATCGAACCAAGGTCTCCTGGTATTGTGGTTAATTGCACTTATCACTTATACTACGTCATCAAATATCAAAACCTTTATTAATCCTAGTAAACACTACATTAACTGTGTGTAGACGAACTTGGTTACTTACAGCTGTGATAAGCTATGTAGCCAAACTTGTTTTGTTTATGATAGTTTGTTTTAATATAAATTAGTAATAGGTTTTTAAATCATGTGACTCCCTTAGCGAAATATTCGGACTGTACTAAGAATTATATAATTGGTAAAACCAACTTATTTGACAGCTAAAATGTGAATAAACCCACTTGACTGAATTATCACTCCCAGATGAAGACGATGTACGATGATGTTGATCATATTGATAGTAATGGCAGTGAACACCGAAATCTTTGGTTGATATTAGTTGCTTTATAATTATATTTGAAATCTTTAACAAACTCTTTTAAAACGATCTTTCCCAAATCGCATTGGTGAGAGAAACGGGCTAAGGAATCAAGCTTGCATAGTCTGATTTGCTAGTGACGGGGAAGCTTGATTTGAAACCCCACCTGGGTGTATGGCGCTTACATATATATATAATTTTCAGCTCCCATGTGAATGCTGGTACATTTTTCTTAATTTAACCTTCGTAATAAGCGCATTTGTAAAAAGTTGGCCAGATGATGTAATGGTACATATATTTCCCTTTCACATTACTCTAAATCAAAAGTTCCCGCCCTTGATATATTTCAAGGTTATTGACAATTTTATAATATTAAACTTAATGAATCCAAGTGTGTAACAAAATCTTCTCTATTGAGTTAACAACCCTGAATGGTGATTTTTTTTATGTCGTTAACAAGACTCTGTGTCATCGTCCTAAAATATTGGTTTGGTTAGAAGGTTTCCACCTCTCTTACAAATATTGGTTTGGTTAGCAGGTTTCCCCCTCTCTTACAAATATTGGTTTGGTTAGCAGGTTTCCCCCTCTCTTAC